>OVBJ01000238.1:0-72518 GCA_900406535.1 Noccaea bulbosa | reverse complement strand
TATATATATATATATATCACTAATTCTCACCAAGTTGTTATCCAATACCCAATTTGAAAGCTCCAGAAACTCTGATTTATGGGTCAAATGAGAGTGTGCTTACTTTCTCAACGAGGTCGAATTACACAAAATATGATTGTTCGAGTACACCTAAATATGGATAATGATTGCGGATATTCGATTTTATTTTTATAAAGCGGATATCCGATTGCACNAAAAAAAAAAAAAAAAAAAGGAGAATCCTCTTTATTCTATGCATAGCAGCAACTGTTCGGCTCGTGGAGGGATCTTCTAATCCAAGCCGGTCCACGACCAGTGACGACGACTGATGAGTGAGTGACCACTACAAAAGCAAGACTTTTCAACTGTTTCACTCTTTCTTAAATTTATTTTTTTAAAGTCCGTTTTAATGTATATTTATTTACCTTTGCCGGTTAAGGATTGATTCTTCTCGTCTCTTGTGTGTTGGAGTTATTATTAGCATTATCTACTTTTTCATATTTCGGAATGTAAGTTAAAAGTTTGAAGGAATTCTCTTACGATAATCGATATTTCTGTTTTAAAGGTCTTACTTAAATAGCTTGTGGCAGTATGTGTAGCTGTGAATGTTCTTTAGTAAACTTGTAAATGTACGTAATGCTCTCAAGGATGAATTAATTTTTAGGTGTAAGTGGTTTGTATGTAATGCTCAACATTCTTGTCTCGGGAATTAGTCCAGTGAAAGTGGATATTTATCCATGACTGTGTCAAGAAACAAGATCACGTGAGTAAAAAAATTGTTCATGTTTTATCATGTATCTGAAATTTTAATTCTCATTGAAATGGTATTTTCAAGAAAAACGTACCCAAACCTATANCCCAAACCTAAAATGTAAAGTTTTAAAAAAAAAAAAAAAAAAAACTATAATGTAAATACTAAATACACTGGATACAAACATTACGCAACAACTAGAATTCTTGGTTAGCTGTTTTACAAGTTTACAACAAGCCCGTTCTTTTTCTTTTTTAATAAGATTGCGTCGTAAAGAGAACAATCATAAACTGAGATTGTAGTATGAAACTTGACGACTGCGTTCTTGATTATCAATAAACGGAGTGTGAGATACCTATGCAAAACAAAAATAAGTTAAAGTTACCTACAGTAGTTATTATATTATGTTAGATAAATTCTTAAATTATCAAAGGTTCTGGGATAACGAGAAGCCCAAAAAATAAATCATGTATTATATTAAAAGAGAATCTTTTATAATAAATAACCTTTAGTTCATGTATTATTTACATCTCTACCATGCTGATGTATCAACACCATGTTCATCCTCAAGAGATTTTTCAATTAAGCCAAAGGTTACTAGAAAATTTACATTATATACCATTCATATTTAGTTAAAAAATGAAAAATTTAATATTAATTAAAAACAAATTTATCCTATTTCTTTATTTGGTTGTGACAAAATTTATTAGTCAATCAATCAGTAAAATATGGAAGATTTTATTTTAATTATATTTATTAATTGTATAAAAATCAGTTTATTCTCCTTACATTTCAATTTGTTTAACTTTACTTTTTAAAAATAAACTATATCATTACATCATAATATATAATAAAAAAAAATTAGTTTTTTCTGCATATCTTATGGTTTGAATTTTTTAAAATGAAACAAATCTCTAAAATTGTTAAAAGTCTCACATCGAATATATTTTGGAATAATAGTTCACAAATGTATTATAAAAAAAGATCCAAATAATGATCAATCATGAGTAGGAAAACTGATTTAATAGGTTTCAAACAATAAAGTTTTTTTATTTGATTTAATTTAGTTCTTAATTGAACTGAATAGTTAAATCATATATATTTTTTTTAATATTTTAGTTTGATCAGAATTTTAAACATAATAAAATATTAAAACTTATCATATAAGTTAAATTATTTTAATTATATAAAATTGATGAAAAACATAAAATATATATGATATTTTATATTTATCAAAATATAAAATTTGATATATATGCGGGTTCAGAAATCCACAATCAAAATTTGTGAATATTTTGTAAAGGATAAACTATTATGAAATTAAATGTTAAATTCAAACGATGAAAATAATCAAACCAAGATAAATAATCTGTATCACTCAAGATTTTGTCTAATGTAAATAAACACTTTTTAATAGAAAAACCAATTCAGAAAATATCACTCCGTGCAGGGCGCAGGTACAGTCCTAGTTTGCTCTTTAAAATCGCATAGTGGGCTACATTTTAATTTTCCAGATTCTTAGTCCAATTATTTTCNTTTTCCCCTCTTTTTTTTTTTTTTTTTTTTTTAATCGTTGTCGGAAAAATTCTTAAGAAAATCGATCATTTCCTTTTCTTGCTCAGATACGAATATTTTCAAGATGAGTACTTGCATTGACCTTTTAACTTTGTGCCTCGAGGGCAAGAACCAGTCCCCAAAAATAAAAATAGCTTTTCAAGATAATATATACAAGTATTGGTATATACTTCATATAATTCTTCAACTGATAGTGGTATACCATACTTGATTTTTTTGTTTGTTTTGGTTTCGATTAAAATATTTCTTACAACGCATCTATCTATTCGTTGACGGAAATAAAGATATATACCAAAACAAACAAAACCAATCAACATCTAACAGCCGCGGGAAGATGATGTTTAAATAGATTAATCCAGATACCGTCAGATTTTAATACACGCATACGCGTATATTTGATAGATAAGCTAATCATCATCAACTCAGATATACTATTATATAATATCACTGTCCTTCGTCACTATTATATTAATATAGTTCTGTTTTTAAATAAATTGCAAAATCGTTAATAAAAAGGCGGCATACAGATATAAGGAAATTTATGATTTTGTAGTACTTACATTTTTGTGTTGCAAAGGAATATTTATAGAAATAAAATGATGGTATTGTAATTAAATTTGTGTTTACGTTGAGTCGTTGACCATTAAGAGTGTTTTTGGATAAAAATTAAAAGAAAAATTCCATACACTGTATACTTTTTTTTGTTAAAGAGCTTTCCATATATTGTACTCTACTACTACATACATAATTTCACAATCAACCACAGATGTTACAACAAATCTTATAAACACGGCAGTAGATGATTTCATTTCACACTATTTTTTTTGTTCTCTAATAAGAAAAATATATGATAACTTTACAACCTTACAGTACTGTAGTCTAGATTAAAACCTTAAATTTTTTAATATGGAATATTGATCAAAATAATAATAATAATTTGCCAAAAATATATGATAACTTTACTGGGTATAATGTACATATTTTAGAAATGAACTAAATTGTAAATGTACTTAAAATATTTGACCAATAAATAAAAAAAATGGTATAGTTATTGTGATAACACACTAACAGAGAAAGTATCAATCCGAAGAAGATAACAAATAAAAAAAATTGTTGGATTTCTTTGTATATATAAATACACAAATCTTTCATTCACCTTCCTTCTTCTTCTTCAACCTTCGCACGACCAAATCCATTAAAACCCAAATTCAAAATCAAAATCAAAATCATCCTCTCACCAAATCTCTCTCTTCATCTTCCATCGCTCCCTCCATTTCGGACGACCTCTCACCGAAAATCAAACCCCTGAATTTTCCCGAGAAAGGATACTTTTCCCACCAGGAAAATCTCGTGTTCCGAAGTCACAAACGATCGGATCCAAAACTTCTCGCGCCTAATTTAGTTTCGTGTCTGTATCATTTGTACAAGTCTCTCGAATTTCTCCATTTATTCGCCTTCCCCGTCGCCATCACTGGTGGTGCTGCGTTAGGCCGGTCTTGCATTTGATCTGAGCTCTATATTCAACTGAAATCCGATTTCTCCTGTTTCCTTCTTTGCGAAATTCGAAGATCCAGTCCCTCGGAATTTCATATTTCAATCCGGTCCTGTGACGCAATTGGAGCAACAAGAGAAGAGAGAAGAGGAAGAAGACGATCACTGAATTGATTCTCAACTGTATAATCTGCAATTTTGTTTGTTTCTCTCCAAAACTATGAACACGACGTTACGTTACGATCCGAAGCAGATCTCGAGGCAGACGAAACCGTCAGATACTCCATCGTCTTCTCCGTCTCGTAGCCACCGGAGACAGCCTTTGCTCCAGAGAAGTCTCTCCTCCCCGTCTCCAAGAGCCACTTGCGGCGGATCCACTCCCGCCGAATTCTGCGGTGGCACGACGGCGAGTTGCGCCGCCGTTTGGTGCTGCTGTCCATGCGGACTCGTCAACCTTCTCGTCCTCGCCATCTACAAAGTCCCTAAAGGAATCTGCCGCCGCGCTATCCGCAGTCGCCGCCGTAAAAAGCTCGTGAAGAACGGAATCCTTCCGCCGCTTCCGACTGACGGAAAAGGCGAGCGGATGCAGAGAGTGTTCCAGAATTCGGAATTCGCGATCCATCCATTGGATAGCAACGACGTCTCTGAAGACGACGACGACGACGATTTATTCGATCTGAAATTCATCGGAAAATCAGCAGCGGCTGCGGCTGGGCTGACAACGGACGAGGAGACGGATGAAGACGACGAGGCGGTGCTAGCATTAGAGAAAGAGATGTGGAACAGGTTTTACGGCGCCGGGTTCTGGCGAAGTCCGTCACAGAGAGAATCGGTTTCTTCTCCGAGAGTTTCAAAGTCTCTTTCCTCGTCGCCGAGGCCGTCGATTACTGAAGTGTACAGGAACACGTCGATTAGAGGCGGAGGAGTCACGGTGGTGGCGGCGACACCGAGGGCCGTTCGGCATTGATTAGGGGAGAAATGAGTATAAAATCTTGTTAATAGTTTTGATTGTGTGAAGACGACTGTTATGTGTGCAAAGCAAAATGTGTGATTTTACAATTTGTCCCAAAGTTACTATCAAAATCTTTTGGTGTGTGATTGATTTACTTCCAATGTTTTGGGATTTTTGTGATAATCAAAGATGAAATTCGAAATTGAATTGTGGGTGATGTTTGTTTTTTATCGAAAAGTGACATGTATAAGATTATTCAACTCCTGATAATCATTTTGGGAGATGAAAACATCTAGCCAACTATGGACTATGATTGAGTAGATCAATTAGTTCAACGGATTGAAAAACTTAGCCCAAACAATACCAATTAACATGTCTTATTTTTGGTATTTGAGTCGCCTAGACTAATTTCAAGAATACGATAATGAAAGAAGTTTGGGAGTTTAATTTGGATGTATAATCACTTTAAAGACGAGGTGGTCCATTAATAGTTTCGGAAGAAGAAGAATACAGTAGTAAATTAGTAATAAGTCATGTGGTAACTAATTAGGGACATGGAGTGAGAGTAAGAAATAGATTATGGTTTAAGTCTCTCTCGTGGAAACTGTCGTTTTCGTAAGGGTTTAAAATTGGAGGTGATGATGAGAGGAGGTTATTGAGGGGACCACAAAACTCACTTGGCATTAGTGTTAACCATTAATTCAGGTGTTGCTACCACTGCCATCTTCTTCTGCATGTCTCTTAATTACTCTTCTTTCATTTTTCATCTCTCTTTTTTCTTTTTTAGTTTTTTTCTGCTTTGTTTTGTTTCAATTGTCTTTACTATACTTCACTAATTCAGCTTTGATGTGTCTTCTTCATTTTTTCCCCATTTATCTGGTGAATCTCATGCAACTGCGTATACTTCATATGTTTTTTAAAAATAAAATACTAAAGGGCTGCAGCTGCCTACGACAAATGTTTGTCACTATATTTCCATATCAAATAGTAAAACATGTAAATAGTCTTTTGTTTTGATGAAAACTGAACAATCACAGTGTCTTCAACCATTGATTCTAACATGGATTTAATGCTGGGTTTAAATTATGTCATTCAATCAGCACAAATTGTAGAAAATATTGTGGGGGTACATCTGGGGTAGGGATGAATTGAAACAAAAAGAAGAGATAAAATTAATTGTTGAACAAGATAATATATAAGATAAACTCTGTTTTTATATTCTAAATGTAATCGTGCGTCTTGTGTTGAAAGGAAATGTTTAAGAGTTCAACAATCACAAGATAATATTTACGTACAAAAGTTTGGGCTGTTTTCCGGAATATAAAATTGACGAGGCTTTTTTAAGGTTTGGTTATCTTTTATCTTTCGGCTCTTTCGGCCACTTTAACTACTTCTGTTTATACCTTACAGTTGCTTGTATTCAAAGATTCGAGTATATATATATATATTAAATGAAAACTGAAAAGCACAAGGACGTAAGAAAAATGAAACCACTTAGTGGTATGGAAAATTTTAATCGAAGTTCGTAACCTTCGGGAATCTCTGGGCTATGGATGGGAATTGGGAAAACACAGTTTACACTTCACATGCGGGACGAGATAGCTTTTAAATATCCGCATCGCATGTTCAACACAAATATTACTCTAATATGTGCCGGTAAATAACTAACAAATAAAAAAGAAATGCAATTCATGTTAATCTGTAGCTAGGATGTTTACGAAGATGCAAGTTCTGCCGGTGATGATGACAATCATGTTGATTTGGAAATTGGAATACCTTCTAGTTCAGTCCACTCTTCAGCTTATGAATCAATTCTTCGTTTTTGCAATGCCAATGTCTCATCAGCTTTTAAAGCATATAGATACAGAACCGAGTTCAAAAGCTGTATGTATGAGTTGTTTGTCCTATTTTTGTGTAACATTTTTTTATAGGGCTTTCAGATCGTTCGATAGTGACATTTTGTTGTGTATCAGACTATCAGCAGTGTATGCGATTATTGTTTTTGGGTATGATAACAGGTAACGACTTAGAGCATGTGCATTGCAGAGTTTATGGGCGTTTCTGGAGCCAAAAAGAAAAGAAAAAACGAAAACAATTATCTATGTCGCAAGTCTAAAGGCGAGAGACGTATCTCCCAGAAGAAGTTTGAGACACGTTTCTACTCAGGCCACGTGTCACGAAAAAACAAAAAATGCCTTTTTCTCTTTTGTTTTTGTTTTCCTTTCTCTCTCTCTTCTCTCTCTTGCGATTCCTCTCCCATGGTGAACCCTCTCCTCTCTGTGGTCGAATCGCCGGAGAATCCGCATCGACAGCGTTTTTCTGTCTGGTGGTTGGGCGCTCGACCTCATCTGGTGGTGTATCGAGAATCTAGAAGCAGGTTGTTTACAAGTTCGATCTCATCAGGTGATTAGTCATGATTGTTTACAAGTTTCAGAAAATTTAAGATAGAAAAGCTTGCTGAATTTCTTTCCAATCCAAATCTGACGAACTAGAATTCCCAGAGTCTCTTCTCTGGTTCAGCTGGAATGGGTGCGGGTGCGGGTCGCAAATTATAAGGCGAGATAGATCGGGTGCTGAAGAAGGTTCAAGAAGACGTTGATGTTTTCGACATCATCTGGAACAAGGTAGCGTTTCCTGGCTACAATTCTTTGAATTGTTTTTTTTTCTTCCAATTGTTCTCGATAATATAGAGAATGCAGGAAGATCTATAGGATCAAAGTTTACATTTGCGTGTTAGGAAATGTGTACAATGTCAACATTAATGTAGAATTGAGCTTACTGAAGCAGTGTGCCATGTTGTAGTCTTTTAGGTTGTTTAATGTTTGATTGATTGTCTTGAATGAATCTTTGGAGTGACAAACTCTGTTTTTTACTTCGTGAATTGGTATTGATCACATATTATGTTATGATCACGGATTATGTTCTGATCTTGAAGTGTCAATTTTGTTCCCTTTCGGTGGCAGTTTAACGTTCTTGGCTTCATTCAAAAGGCTTTTNCATTAATGTAGAATTGAGCTTACTGAAGCAGTGTGCCATGTTGTAGTCTTTTAGGTTGTTTAATGTTTGATTGATTGTCTTGAATGAATCTTTGGAGTGACAAACTCTGTTTTTTACTTCGTGAATTGGTATTGATCACATATTATGTTATGATCACGGATTATGTTCTGATCTTGAAGTGTCAATTTTGTTCCCTTTCGGTGGCAGTTTAACGTTCTTGGCTTCATTCAAAAGGCTTTTCACCACTTGTCTAAGTTCATCGAGTCAAACTTCAAGATTTGCAGATGGATAGGTATCTCTATTGACTGTGTCCAGGTATTTAGCTTCTACTTCTACTCTACTTTCTTAATTGCTTTCTTTGTTAAAAACGAATTTATCATCCCTTTTCCTGATAGCTGGTTTTGGCTGGAATGAGATAAATCCTCACTGTTTTGTTGGATAGGTGGTAATCGTGATTCTTCTATCTCGGGAGAAGATTGTAAAGGAAGCGGAGAAGATGATCGTGGAGGCATACTCACTCGCCCTTCCTTTGTCTTTCTTTCAACTGTAAGGTTGTTTTTCGTTCTCAATCTATATATACTGTCATAATCCATCTAAGCTTTCTCCAAAAAACTGAACATGTTCATGTCATGTATCAACTAGCAGTAGAAGTATACGCAAACTCCATCAAAGACTATCTCCATCATTTTCTTTCATTTTACAAAAAACAAAAAAAAAAATTATTAAAAAGTAATTTTAGAGAACCTCAAACAAAACTGTGCAATGGAAATAATTGATTACAAAAATCATTAACTAAACTCTAAATTTAAAAAATTAATATTTTTATTCATAAAAAATTTTAAAGAGCTTTTGGTTGTTTCTGCAATGATCATGCTCTTAGGCCCGTGAATGTAATCAAGCCTATCCTAATATATCAAGATAACTCCGGCCTAAGATAAAACAAGACTTTAACAAAATGGGTTTAACTCAATTGGGCCTTAAAAGCCTGTCATTTCATTGCGCGGGAACAACGAGAATACAAATTTTACAATTCACAGAAACTTACAAAGTTACAAACCATTTAGCGATTGATTGGACGCGAGAGCACGCGCCAAAGTGAAGCGCGTGATATAAATTGGCAAGTAATAGCGCTGAGGTGGTGGGACATTACACGATTCACACGAATCACGAACATAGCGTAGCAACCAAAAGGTGTAATAAATAAAGGGTAAATGATGGTTGTTGTTTTAGGTCATACACCGACAGCTTCAATCCAAGCCACGTGTTTTTCCCTCTTAATTCGGCTTCTTCTTAGCTTCACATGTCTTTGTTTTTGGTTGGATTTCTTAATTTCACTTTCAATTTAATTTATGTACCACATCATTAACTCTATAGAAGATGACTGATTAACTATCGTTTCTTTATTTTATTATTCTTAAGCTCACCGATTGTCTTAGTCTTCCTTATAATAAGAATATAAGACTAAGGAAAAGTTCAAAGACCATCACTTTCACTCTACCGTATTATACTTTTTTAATAACAAATTATTTACAATATAGTTCCCAATAATTGTTTTATAAAAGCCTAAAAGCATAATTCCCTTATATTACTGTCAATCTTATTATGAACTTCAGTTTTAATTTTATTCAAATTACAATTACAATTTTACCTTGTATAACTTTTGTGATTTTATTATGGTTTTTGCAAATACAGTGGCAATCATTTTATATTTGTATATTGATTTCTTTAATGTTTTAAAATATTATGACCATTCGTTTGTTGAACATGACCATCCTAAAGTACAGATAAATATCAATAATAATTCAATTGCTTTGGTAGAATTTCTGACGTATTTAAAATAAACAGAACTTGTTTCTTCTGAAACTATTTTTGATTATTAGTAAAAAGACAAAAAAGAAAGAAAGTGGTGCTTATTCAATGATTAAGCAAAAGATTTAGCCGGAAAAAGAATATAAAGGTAGGTTGAAACGTAAATGAAGCCGAGCTGCTGAGCCGGTTGAGTAAAGAAAGCCAAAGTCAGCTAAAATAATCACAAAGTTTCAGACACCGTGTGGTCCCCACCACCAGCCTGTCCGAAAACCCAAAGCTGTTTTGATACACAACACAGACGACACCTAAACTCGCATCTCTCTCTCTCTCTCTCATTCTGTCTCTCACTCCCACTTTCCGATCGCCGACGCTTCAAGAGAACAGAGAAAACGAAGTAATTTCTCAATTCTCGCAGAAGAAAAAATAAAGCATTTTCTTTTTGATTCCCTTCTTCGAGAGATTATCGCAATCTTACAGTCACAGAGCACCATGGGTCGCTGCATCTATGGTAGCTCCGCCGTAACTTTCTTTATCTTCACCTTCTTCCTCCTCACTGCATCCGCTTCGCCTCAGAATTCCGAATCCGGTCACCACAACTTAACCGGGTCGGGTCAGATAAACTCAAACTCCGTCCTCGTCGCTCTCCTCGACTCTCGTTACACCGAGCTAGCCGAGCTCGTCGAGAAAGCTCTCCTCCTCCAAACCCTCGAAGACGCCGTCGGTCGTCACAATATCACCATTTTCGCCCCTCGCAATGAAGCTCTCGAGCGTGACCTTGACTCGGATTTCAAACGCTTCTTGCTCCAGCCAGGTAACCTCAAATCTCTCCAAACGCTAATCTTGTCCCACATTATCCCCAACCGGGTCGGGTCAAACCAATGGCCCGACGAGAAATCGGGTCGCGTCAAACACGCCACGCTAGGGAGCGACCAAGTGCTGCATTTGAGCAAACTCAAAGGAAACGGAAAGAGACTGGTGAATTCCGCCGTAATTACCCGACCCGACGATTTGACCCGACCCGACGGATTAATCCACGGAATCGAACGTCTCTTAATCCCTCGCTCCGTCCAAGAAGACTTCAACCGACGGAGAAATCTCCGATCAATCTCCGCCGTGTTACCCGAAGGAGCTCCGGAAATCGACCCGAGAACCAACCGTCTCAAGAAATCCGCCGCCGCTTCCGTCTCGGTACCCGCCGGATCTCCACCGGTTCTCCCGATCCAATCCGCTATGGCTCCAGGTCCGTCGCTAGCTCCGGCTCCTGCTCCGGGACCTGGAGGTGCACGACGCCATTTCAACGGCGATGCTCAGGTCAAAGATTTTATCCACACATTGTTACACTACGGCGGATACAACGAAATGGCGGATATTCTCGTGAATCTGACTTCGCTCGCGACGGAGATGGGTCGATTGGTGTCTGAAGGTTATGTCCTGACGGTGTTAGCCCCGAACGACGAAGCTATGGCGAAATTGACGACGGATCAGTTGAGCGAGCCCGGAGCTCCGGAGCAGATCATGTATTACCACATCATACCGGAGTATCAGACGGAGGAGAGTATGTATAATTCGGTTAGGAGATTTGGGAAGGTGAAGTATGAAACGCTGCGTTTTCCTCACAAGGTTGCGGCTAAGGAAGCTGATGGTTCGGTTAAATTCGGTTCCGGTGACCGGTCTGCTTACTTGTTTGATCCGGATATTTACACGGACGGTCGGATTTCGGTTCAGGGGATTGATGGTGTTTTGTTCCCTGAGGAAGGCGAGACGGTTAAGAAACCGAGTAGTTCGGTTAAGAAAGTTGTTCAACAGCGAAGAGGTATGTTTAATTGATCTTTTTGTTTGATTGAATATGTGTTTTATAATTTATAAATCCGGGTTTTAGTGAATCAATTTCGCATAGTTATAAACTTATAATTATGAAGTCGTATAGCTATTGGTGAATTGATCTAATGCCGATACATCAAATGTCTTAATACATTAACATGATGACTAATTAGGATTCAAATTGTGACATCTTAAAAGTTCACTTCCTAATTTCAAATGGTCACGAGACGGTTTTGAGGATAGAAGTTGTAGTTCTTGGTTTGTGTTTGCGTGAATTTCGAGTTTAGAATAAAGATCTGTGAGAAGAAGTAAAGATTTGAGAGGGATATAAGAAGATATCAAACAGAAAGAGAGAATCGTTAGAAGCTTCTTCGTACTGTATTTACCTAAAGCATCTTCTCACGTTTGCTAACTTCACTTATTATATTTCTTAAATTATTTGTTTTTTTATAGCTTTTTCTAAAGTCTACTTCGACAAAATTATTTTAATTAGGTGACAGGAGATTGTGAAGGGATCAATTGATTGTGATCATGGCCTAATAATTAAAGTTGTTATTTAATTAATCAACAGGGAAGTTGCTGGAAGTAGCATGTAGAATGCTTGGAGCTATTGGCAAGGACTCATATCTAAGCAATTGCTGATGAATTCACAAACCTGAAGAGATTATCAAAGACAAGTCTCTGAAGTGTAACTATATACACACACACGAAAGGTTAGGATTCGCTGTAATACTTTTTCGATCATTTCTCTGTTTTAAATAATTGATAAAAACAAGAGTATTCATAGTTGTCGCTTTTCTGCAGGTTCTTAGGAGAAGAAGAATGAAAATGTGAAAGAAGAGAGAAAAAAAACACGAGAAGAAACATCAAAAATTCGCATATCATATTCTTCGATGGAATATGAAAAGAGGGTTTGTTGAATTTTTTTATATATATAAAAAAAGTATTTTTTTTGAGGGGTGGGTTTATTTTTGGGGTATAAATTGTAATTAGATATATGAACTCAATTTTTTTAATTGATTTGGTGTATGAAAAATGAATCATAAAGTGGGAAGCAAAAGAAAAAGACTTGAGAACCCATTACCTCTTTTCTTCACTCGGAAGGATTTCTTCTTTTCTTTTTGTATTTGGTGTTTTGTTCGTGGATTGTTTGGTAGGTAAATCTCCACCTGAATGGTATATCACTATCATCAGCATTACAGCAATTGCATAACTGGCATGTGTATAAATTTCTACACAAGAATTTTGTTACTGTATTACAATTACAAATAAACTGTATTTGGTGCAAGAGTAATTTACTTAATACTCTGTCGGAACTGGCAGATAAATTATATATCATAGAAATAAAAGAAAACTCCATATCGGTTGGGTCTATCAATTGTGAAAGGTGTGACTTTAATTTTAAAAGGAATATTTTGTAAAGGTATTTGGTAGGAGCGATAATGAAACATGTGTTGGAGAGAGGAGATGAGTTGGATCATGGCTGTCTTGCGAGATATTATTATATGATTCGAGACCTAAGCTGTCCGAATTTTTCTATGTGGACCATCATTCATCAAAATACATACTTTGTTTCAATCCTTCAATCCTAGTAAATAGCTGCAACTCTAAACACGTTAATCAACAGTTTACCATTTCCACGACTTAGACAACGACTTGTTATTAAAATCAGAGAGGCTTTAATAAGGTCTGAATGTTGATAGCAAACAAAAAATATGGAAAACAAACAAAATAAGTCTGGTTAATGTGAACAGAATAAGTGGAATAGACGAACAAACGGGGTAACAAACATTGATTGATCAGATTAACATATGTTGTGGATGTATGTAATATTATTAACTTATTATCAAACTTTTGGTTAATCTTGATTAGCATTAGAAAGGGCGAAAGAAATGTTTTTATGACTAGAATGGTATGGTGGAGCAATAAAATATTTTTGATTACGAAATAAACAATGCGCACTTAAACGCATCAATGGTTATCTCCTTTTTAACTAAAAACGCACCTCACTTGATGTGTCACAAATACCACAATATAATGTTGAATGATGACAAAGATAAGATCATTAGAGCCCACAATAACACTTGAAAAAACGATACGCACCATGCCTCCATTTCCTTTCTGTATGTTTCATGTTACTCATGTTACACGACTACATGGTTATTGATATTTTAGGCTCTTTAATACTAAAGCGAAATCACGATTAAAAAAAAAAAAATCAACAATACCAACAAGTCTTACAACGGATTTTGATAAAAGCTAGTTTTTTTGTTTGTAAAAATATGGTTGGCAATAAAAAGCAATTTGAGAGCGGGTTGTTACAATAATGGCAAATCCACTACCAAGCTTTAGACTGGCAAAAGAGATGAAAACTGTGCTCTACTCTCCTTAATTAGTCTCTGGTTGCAAAGGAGCTGTAAACAAAACAAGAAGAAGAAAAGAAAAACAGTATAAGAGAATGCAAACCAATGGGAAAATTACAAAATTACCAGTTAGGTCGTACCTTTAGCTGCTGCTGGATCGTCCTGTGGCCTCATTGCCGGGAAGAGAATAACCTCCTGCAAACCACCATATTCCAAATCACAAGGTTAGTCAAAAAGATTAAATCATTATTTACATAGATATTAAACTTTTGAGGTAAGGCAAGAGAGTGTGACCTTGATGTTCTGTGAGTCAGTAAAAAGCATAGCAAGTCTGTCTATTCCCAATCCCCAGCCACCTGTAGGAGGCAATCCATATTCCAAAGCATTACAGAATGTCTCGTCTAAGGCCATTGCCTCATCGTCTCCAGATTGCCGATCCTTGAGCTGATCAGCAAAACGCTGGCGCTGGACCACAGGATCGTTCAACTCTGTGTAGGCGTTGCAGAGCTGCGGTCATGTTTTATAGCATGTTAGTGAGTTAGTCAAACAACTCCAAAGAAAGAAAGTTCACATCATCAGCAGATTTTACTTACTTCATGTTTGTTGATGAACAGCTCAAATCTCTCAGTCAAACCAGTGTTGGATCTGTGCCATTTTGCCAAAGGACTCATGATCTCTGGATGGTCGATGATGAAAGTTGGGTTCACACACGTCACTTCAAGAAATTCTCCAACAAGCTGCAAAAAAAAAGAGACAATATTTCAGATTCAAATTTTCCTACACTAGATGTCCCAGACAGGCAGGAGGGAGTCAGAAGATTTTACTTTATCTAACAGACGAGCTGTTGTCTGAGGAGGAGGGCATTTCACATCAAACCTCGCACAAGCATCAATCAGATACTTGTTAGCCTCTTCGCTAGCCAAGTCTTTTGGTATATTCAGGTTAGCCACCTTCTCCAACTCTCCTATCATCTGAATCCTCCTGCAAAAACCAAAAATTAAGTAAGATTATTACCACAGGTAAGCTCATACGGAAAGCAAGGTTGCTGTTTAATCAATGAAGGTGTTGCCTCAAACCTGAATGGAGGAGTGAAGTCGATTTCGATAGGCTCCTTATCATACCCATTCGCATGATACTTGATTTTGTAACCACCTGTTAATTCCTTGACCATGCCACTCACCATATCCTCAGTCATCTTCATCAGGTCGTTGTAGTCTGCAAAAGCCATGTAGAACTCGCAAGTGGTGAACTCCGGATTGTGTGTCAGGTCAATGCCCTCGTTTCTGAATTGCTTTCCGATCTCATAAACACGCTCCAAGCCACCAACGATAAGTTGCTTAAGATAGAGCTCAGGTGCGATACGCATGTACAGCCTCATGTCTAGATCGTTGTGATGTGTCACAAATGGTCGGGCAGCTGCTCCACCAGCAATCATGTTCATCATAGGTGTCTCCACCTAAATAAAATGCAGGGAAAAGAAAACTTAACCAGAGCCAGAATGAAACTAAGTAAACTATTATTTTTTAAAGGAATTGAGAAAAACAGAAACCTCCAAAAATCTTTGGTTGTCAAGGAATCTGCGAACGTAGGAAACGATATTAGCTCTGGTTTTGAATATATGGCGAACTTCTATGTTCGTCATCAGATCAAGATGACGCTGGCGATATCGAGTTTCCTGACATCAAAACAAAACGTAACATCAAACACTTGCCAGGGCAGAAACAGAATAACAGAGATAATAGAATCTAAAACACGATCACGAAGTGATCAAGCAAAAAAATAATGACATTCAGTAATGTAAGAGGCTATAACAATCTTTATAGCCCTATAAAAAAACTGATGTTACCTGATCTTTCAGAACATATGCTTCAGGGTTTCTCGGTTGACCTGGAACCCAGTTTTCAGGTTTCTACGCAACAGAAAAAAGAGAAAAAAAAAAGTGAAAGAGGTTAGTGTAAAACAAGGCGACTCTAAGGTATTATTAAGATCTACACTGGATTTGCTTTACCTTTGCAGTAAGACTGTCAGCCTTTCTCGGCATCATGTGGAGGCAATGGGACAGAAGGATAAACGATCGAGGGAAGATACTCAACTCTCCCCTCTTAGTTTTTCCTGAAATTAGAGAAATGTGAAGAGTGAAAATGGATTACGGGATATGATATAAGAAAGAAAAAATTTAGAGCTTGCACAAACCTGGAAACCCAATGACACCAACAATATCACCACGCTTGGTATTCGCATGGAGCTTTGAAAACTCAGCTTCATCCAATTCTGACTTGCTGAGACAAGAAAAACGCAATCTATCTAAGTAAATCTAATCAAGATCATCAAGTTAATAAAGAAGAGAATCTGACAAAACAAAGCATTCACCTTGCATCAGCCATAACTTGGACCTTGAAATCCTCACCGTGAAGATCATAGAAGAAGAGCTTCGAAGAGGAAGATCGCTTGCTCATTATCCGCCCTAGCAAAAAGTTAAAAAATCACATCGTCTTCAGTGTAAGGACAACTGGCTAAGAACACCAAGGAAATGGCATTAAGCGGGATTTAACATACCAGCTAGAGAAACTTGAGCGTCTTCAACATGATCCCCATTGTTTAAACCACCATACTTCTCAATGTACTCAGGAATGGACAATGACACCGAAAACTTATGAGGGTATGGATTAATCCCTTTAGCCTTCTCTGCCGCAAGATATTTCAATCTGTTCTCAAAGTATTGCTGCAAAAGAGCAAAAAAAAGGAACACTTGATTAGTAAATGCCCGTACATAGCTGCATTGCATAAGCTAGATGAGAAATCATGGAGCGGATTGTATACCGTCGGATCCATATCCTCATCATCTGCTGCCACTGACTTCTGGCTCTGGGAGCTTGCCTTGGGAGCCTGAATCAAAGAATGAAATCTCTTATTTGCAATTTGGCGTTGTGGATCAAATCATTTGCAAGTTCCCAACCCCAATTTCGATAGAAATGTCACCAAGAGAATCAATCTAATGATCATTTTTCCCACAGAAGTTACAGTACGTTACGAATCAGATGAAAGCGAAGAAGAGTGGGCTTACTAGTTTGGCCTTTTCCTCTTCCTTGCGTTTCCTCTCTTCCTCTCTCTGCTTCATCTTCAGTTCCTTCTTCAGAGCACTGCAACAGTTTCACGAAAAAACCCATCAACCACAATCAAATTCCATAAGAATCGAGGGTCAAAAAGGAACCTAAGCAAAACAAAAACGTACTTTTTACTCTGAGGTCCAGCTCCATCACTAGCGCCAGCCTCAGCAGTAGAATCCATGGATAATTTCGAAATCGCTTGCGTAGTTTGATCAGCCGAACCTTCCATCGAAAATCAGCTTCCTGGTTCAAAAATCCAGAAGAACGACTGCTTCAACTTTTTATGAATTGAAAGTAAAGTCGAAGAAGAATCATATATATATCCAATCGGCTAGATTACCGATTAAGAAAACCCTACCGGCGGTGAAGAAGAAGAAAGACGGCGAAGGAGAGGGTGAAGATGAGGAGAGCACTAGAGGGATAGAAATGTGTCTTCTTCAGGGTTTATTATTCCTTTTTCTTCGTTTTTTCGCGGCTCAATTTAGGGTTTCTTGGCTTCTCTCGGTTTATGCTTAAACCGAACCGGGTCGTTTAAAAGTAACATTTTGACTTGACCGAATCCCATAGACTACACATGTGACATGTTTGTCCATTTCCAAACTCAACAGAATCACTTGTTAACTTCGTTCTATTTCTATGTGAAATAGAGAGAGAGCAAAGACATTCTACCAAAAAAAAAGTTACAAAATATATTTCGGTGAGCTCAAAGACCTTAAAAAAGCAATTAAACAGAGCATTTTGATTAGTCGGTTTATTATCTACTGGTTTTGATTTGAAAGTCCATCAAGATTACCAAACGTTACATTTATAAGGTCTTTCAAACTCTTCAAACAAAATTCCTCAAAATTCATATTTAATTACTTATTCATACACAACTTTATATGTTTACATCATCCCTTAGATTCGTTGAAACACTTGCTGCAGATCTTTTACACTATCTAAACTGAAGTAGGAAAACAAACAATTGATGTTTCCTTGTATATATATAGTAATTGCTATTATAGACTCTTTGCAACTTGAAAGACACAAATCCTTCAAGTCCTTCTCATCATCCATGACCTGAAACAGAAGCAGCCCGGTTTACGTTTCCTCTGCAGAACCGAGCTCTTACCTCCATTTAAACCGCTCGGTTTGTTGTCGCTATCCTCTGCTGTTTGGCTGAAAAGAGTCGTGGCTTGTGAAACTGTTATTCTAGTGACCTCAGAGTTTGTTGTAAGATCAATCTCCGGTGACGCAGGAGCTATTTTGTTGCCTTCTCTTGCAAATGAGCTCGATCCACCTCGCCTGTAAACAAACTCAAAAGTTTCAGATCTTTTAATCTCAAGCAAATGATTTTCACGAAATTCTTTAACTTTTACCTATTGCTGTTGTTGTTGTTATAATGTGTGAGGGAAGCTTCACCAACAACTTCAGTTTTAGGATCTTGAGTACAAACTTTGCTACTTGAAACAACCGCAGTGCTTTCTGAATGCTGTTTTGGTGACGATGCGTCGTCTTCTTCTTCTTCTTCTTCTTCATCCGAGGAGATTGATGTATTATTCTCCGTTCTTGATTTCCTAACCATCGATATCACTTTCTCTAATGTCCCTAAAGCTTGCTCTACCTCTGGACTTATGCAGAAACGTGTTTTACCATTTTTGTATTGAGTCTTCTTAACGATGTTTTTATCCGAAGAGACACTTTTATCTTCTTCTTCCTCAATCTCAGGTGCGTGTTCTTGCTCTTCACTACAGTCTCCTTCTTCTTGTCCATTGAGCTCGTTTGCTTGGCATATTTCATGCGTTTCATCAGTAGAATACAGAGCTTGACGTATCTTAGTATACAATGGACCAGCTAAAACCCTGCTGTAATCGTCAGATCTAGCCACCGAACCAATGGTCTGTACAAATTATTCAAGCAACCATCACACACAAAATTATCAATAAAATATCAGATTTTATGACCTATAGATAAGCTATAACCAAGAAACCGAAAGCGACCTTTTTGAAAAGTCTGAAACCGTTGCCGAGGAGCTGCCTAGACATAAAATTAATAAGCGAGGGAGGGATCAAGTCCAGCTTTATATCAAATTCCGATATGTACCTACAAAAAGAGTCACACACCAAAAAGATTAGTCAGTGAATATTACAAATTTTTCGGTTTCATAATGCTTATATATCACAAAATGTTGTCACTCACTCACTTACACTCACCTTAAGTAACTCCTCTGTGAAGACACCTTTTGTATGGCAACTCCACCTACTAAATCAATCCTCACTGCTTCAGATATACCCTTCTCTACTTCTGATGCTGAGACCTAAAGATGTAACAGTTTAGATCAAGAACTGGATTATGATGAGAAAAAGAATCCAAGTTGGTTTTACCGAGTTTAGTAGGATGATGACTAAACCGTCTTTGAAGTATTCGAATAAGAAAAACTGCACAACTGCCTCTCTGTTTGTCATCGGCCATGGTACTTTCGTCCTTTCTTCCGGAAAAAAAAACATATGATCCAAATTAATATAACAGAAAAAGAGAACACAAACAAACTTTGCAAGCATTTGTTTGAAACAGACCTCACTAAACATATCTGTTCATCGTTACGAAACTTCTGCAAGCATTTAGTTTGTAAGATCTTGAATGCCGGAAATGTTGAATTTGGCCACCTAGAAACATAAAAAAACACAAAACCGTTAATTTCAGTTTGTGGATGTTAAAAACACAAAATCTGCATAAACATCACTCTCACCATTTCTCATAGAGTGATGATTCCCAGGATACACATAAACCTGCATGTATAAACGCAGTTATTAGAATCAAAAATTGAAAACCTTTTCTCTTGCGGTCTAAACCGTTAAAGAAAACTTACAGTCTTCGATAGGACCATCCATGTAACCCTCAACGAGCAACGTGTGAAATGGACTTCCTTCAAGTCCTTCACGGTACATCACACGACAATCTTCATGATCATGTTTCACCTGTAAACACACTTTTGCTACGTTATAACAAAAAAAAGAAAAAGAAAAACTGGCTTATCGAGTCGAAACAACATACTTTCCAATCACCATAAGATGTCTCGTTGCTTGATTTAGACAAATCTTGACCCTTTGTTGATACACTCCTAAGCTTCTCAAGTATTTTTGATAAATCAGCTACTTTTTTATCCAATATATCCACATTACACTCTGTGAAAAACATGAAAAAACATTATTACAACAATTCAAAAACAAAGAGAGTTTTCTTCTTCTTTTCATAATAGCAAAATCAACAAACAAACATAAAAACCTTCAATTAGCTGTGTTTTTAGTAGGGCTTTAAGAGTTTGCTCATTGGTGAGCTCAGGAGATGCCAAGGTCTTATTAAGTCTCTCTCTGTACTCTGAAATTTCTCGTTTCTTCTCCATACTCGCATTTCAATTTGATTCCGCAATCAACAACTTTAGGAAACAAATTAGTCCTCAAATCAAAGACCAAAGAAAATCAAAGACCAAGGATTTATGTGACTCAAAATTCGGTTTGAATCAATCAAACAAAGGGGAAGTCGTAAATAAATAAAAAAGCGTCCAGATCACAGGAGCTTCGTGAGGAAGAAGGAGAAGGGAAAGTGAGAAGAGGAAACCTGAAACGTACGGCAATTTTAAGAAAAAGTTTTGAGTTTTGAGTTTGCCAGACGAAACCCAGCTAGCTCCTGATGCGTAACCTACGAGACGGGCAAAGAACGTGTATATGTTTTCTCAGCTAGATACTTTCTCTCGTTTTCTCGGGAAAATACAAATCTGGGAAAGCAAAGAGAAAAAAGGAAAAAGTCTCATATCCCAAAATGCATAAAAGTGCACACGCCCATTCGAAACGGATTTGACAAAGATTTGCGTTTTTTTCTTTTGTTAGACTTTAGATAGAGGACGAGTTCGGTAAAGTGTCGCTGTCAGTTGACTAGTATGAATTCTCTGTTTTTTCTTTTATTTAGTTTAACCAAATGAATTTACAATTTAATAGCCGTTTTTGTGTGACTTTGTAATCGAAAAATATTTTAAAATGTATATGGTTTGTTCTGAAGCACCATCTAGATCGTGTTAAAACTACATAAACTTCTTTTTTATGTTTAAGATTTTGACTGACCTTTGGAGTTCTTATAAACATGGTATTTTCCAAGTTTTGACCAACATTGAAAGATGTGTGTGGTTTTCATTTAAAAGTGGTTTGGAATCAATCGGGTANAAAAAAAAGGAAAAAAAAAAAAAAAAAAAACAATGTGTGAATTGAACCTAAATAAATCAGTAAATGAAGTCACGAGCCTAGTTTTTTTTTTTTTGAAAATGATCTCATAAAAGAATTAAGATTACTTTGAGTTTTTTTTCTTTGTACGAATCAGATAAGAATGTGCATGAATGAAATGTTGTGTTGAATTTGTGTGTAGATGAATGAATCTAACTTTGAATCGATCGTATAAAACCAAGACAATGATGTAGAAATTGATAATTTTTAGAAAGACATGCATTTGGGGTCTTGCAAAACCATGCGAGTAATGAGTAAGTTGATGTAATCTAGAAGTTGTTTTGGAAGAGGTTAACTTGACTCTGTTCTCTGAAGTATAACAAACCAGATTTATCTTCATTCTCATTCGTGAGATCTCTTATCTCTCATCTTAATTACTTTTGTTCTCATTCTATGGACTTAGCTGTAAGTTTTCAAAATCATATCCTGTTGTAATGAACATGATCAGCCTAAGAACAGACAGGATATTTTGTATCTACACGTAATCCAATTCCAAATCATGTTGTTGAAGACTCCAATTATACATCAAAGTCAAGATGAACTATATTAAAGACGAGGATATTGCAACTAAACACCATAGAGCTTATTCGGATACAAGTACAAGTGACATGAAATATTACAGTTACCGGTTTTGTTGTTTAAGACGGCACAGCACATAGTTAAAAAGAAAGAAAGTCTCACATAGTTTAGATAGCAACAGTTTTTACATGAAAACTACTGACCGCAGCAACCGCCATTGTTCTGTGGGATTGGCTGACCTTTCATTTGAACAGTTCCACTAGTCTTGTTTGTATTCGGCTGGCTTCCCATTCTGCCAAAATTCACAAGAGTAATAATCTGATCAGAGCCTCAGTCAAAACGAAACCGAACAAGTAAATGTAGATACAGTGAGATCAAACTCAAAATGGTATAATAACAGAAAGTAAAGCTTGAGGAAGAGATGCTACAAGAGATTGATATATAAGTCTCCAAATACGCATTTCGGATTTAAAACTATACATGAATGGTTCATTTTTCCATTTTTAAAATCCCAGAGTACAACGGTGATCAAGGAGAATAGTTTACAACAGCTTCACCAAGGAATATATAGGGTAAAATATTGCACAAACAATATATGAAAGATAAAAGACAGTGAACAAACCTCTTCTTGATCTCGCCAGCAATAGTTAAGAATGCCTGTTCGACGTTGATAGAATCCTTAGCACTGGTTTCCAGAAAGGGAATTCCAAGCTCATCTGCTAAGGCCTGTAGTGTTTTTGTTATAGTAAATGAAAACGTAAGTAAACCAAGTCGCAGCTGTGTCAGGAGAAATGGTTACTGAATATTAAGTAATTTAAAATCACTGCGACAACATAGTTTGGTCAATGATTATATACATCCATGCCTTAAGTTATGGCCTAACAGTCTCAATGATATGATCCAATGAAAGTTCGAGAGAGTCCAATGGAAAGCTCATCTAGAAAGGAGTGCGAGAATGCGAGCTTACCTTTCCAGTTTCGGTGGAAACAACTTTACTATCAACCATGTCATTTTTGTTACCGATAAGAAGCTTGCAAACACTTTCATTAGCATATCTATCGATCTCACTCAACCACTGCTTCACGTTGTTGAAGCTTTCCATCTCAGTACAGTCATACACAATCTGTTGCAAATACCATCGTGTTTAAGTCTCATCAGCTGAATGGTGAATTAAAATAGTCTTCTTCAAGATTCTTTCTTTCCACTAACAAAGCACCAAGTTTCAGAGTATACAGAGCATTGCAATAAGGTAAGACCGCCATAAAAATCGACTAAACCAAAAACAAGTAAGATCAGCAGATAAAGAGGTCTCACGATGATTCCATGGGCTCCTCTGTAGTAGCTGCTAGTGATGGTCCTGAAACGCTCCTGCCCAGCAGTATCCCACTGAAGAGAGCAGTGGTTTTAACATATAATATAACTATCCCAAATCTGATAACAAGAGTGCCCTAATTAAACTCACGATTTGCAGCTTAATCGTCTTCCCATCCTGCTCAATCGTCCTGATTTTCTGCCAATTGATGAACCACATTGTAAGCAACTTGTCAAGAACAATCGATCGCATGTAACAACCACACGAATCCTTTACTATATGATACAAAATGTGTTAAACAAGGAACTCACGAAGTCAACACCGATGGTGCTTATGTAACTGTCAATGTAAGCATCATCCTGGGGAAAACGAAAGCAAATCCAAAATCAGGCAATTTCATGTTCAACATTCAAAAAGGGTGAAAATAGGAGCTGAGGTCGAGGAATTTTGATCGAGACAATTAAAAGCAACAAGGAGTCAACACTCACAGCGAATCGAAGAAGGAGGCATGATTTACCAACCGACGAGTCACCGATCAACAAAAGCTTGAACAGATAATCGCTAGAACCAACANAAAAAAAAAAAAAAAAAAAAGCCCCGATGAATACGAAATTCGATGCGAGTGGTGGTGCCGACAAAGTCAAAATCGGAACGAATGCAATGCTTATGAAGAAACACTTACTACTCGTTGCTCATGATCTCTCAAAGCTCTAGTGCGGATTCGAAGATGGGGAAAACGCTTTCTCTCTAGAAAGAAAAAGGAAAGCTGCGGTTAGGCGTGTCAATTAAGTGCCGTGAACATTGAACCCCACGACTTCAAATGGATTATTTTTCATTTTCTTTTTTTCCGTCAACTTACAATTTTAAAATATTATTGCTTTAATTCCTCTTTCCTTGTAGTTGTAGACAGTATTAGCTTTGTCCCGTGACAATAAAGAGTTTCTTGACCTTGTTGTCTCACTAATTTCTTTGCATATACAGTGTGTGTACATAATACTACATACATTGATAAAGATTTATATGGGCTAATTGTATTAGATATTGGGCTGGGTTCGGGATCCAGGTCTGTGCCTGGATAGAAATCCGGATCCGGGTTGGTCAGATTATAGAGCTTTTAAGTTTTAAGTTAAAAGTTTTAACTTAACCGTCGTTAACGTAAGTACATAACAGTTATGTACATCGTAAAAATTTTAACCTTGAATATGTCTCAGTAATATTTGTACAGTGTGGGGTTTTTTTTATTCCCAAAATTTTAGATGATTAACAAAGTTTTTATATCTAACATTACATTACAACTTAATTTTGAATGTGGCAAGAAGTGAGAAAATAAACAAATGTGATTACAAGCTATATATATAATAATATACTTAAAATAGGTAAAAGGGGTATATATATAGCAAAAACCATAATTAAACATGCATATTTTTTTTTTTTGGTTTTTGTTGGCTAAAGACACGCAAATATTTTTAGATTGTATTATATGGCACAAAATATCAAATGAGAATAAAAATATGAGAAAACAGTTAACTACACATTTTCACACCCCATTGCTACCATTGTATAGCTCTATATATGTTAATTCAGTAGTCTTTTATCAACAATTTATCGACCTTCTTATTTTAGTTTATCTCCCTCAAGAAAATAGATAATTTCTTAATTTGCAATTTATTTTCTCTATCAACCCTTTTAAGAAAGAAAGAAAGAAAGACCCAAACATAAAATAAGATTATTTCCAAAAATAAGCAAAAACCAATATAGAAAAAAAAAGCCAAAATTAAAAGCACATAGATTTTCACGCGGAATTCCATTTCACGCGGAATTCCCTCGTTATATAAACAAGCTAAAATGATCAAGGACGAGCACAATCTCAACCCTAGCCGTTTACAAAAGAGAGTTTCTAAAAAAATGGCGATCGTGAGTCCTCATTTCTGCGCACCGTACCCTGTAGAATTGGGAATCGTACGGAAACTGATGACTATAACCGATGGTAACTTCGCCGTCACTGACGCTAATGGCAATCTCCTTTTCAAAGTCAAAGAGCCTTTGTTTAGTCTTTCCGACAAAAGAGTTTTATTGGATGCATCGGATACTCCAATCCTTACGTTGAGAGAGAATGTAAGAACACAAACATTTTCTTTTATAACATTTGTGTGTGGACGTATATTTATTTACTCCGCTTATCATCAGCTAATAGTAAACAGCTGTCGATGTCGTCATCGATAATCAGTTTAAAATTCGGCATCTGTTATTTTAAAAAACCCCATTTTTAATATTTTTGAACTAATATTTTTGTTTTTGTAGAAGGTGAGCTTGCACGATAGGTGGCAAGTATTCAGAGGAAAGAGTACAGACCAGAGTGATCTGGTATACACACTGAAACGATCGTCCATGATTCAGCTGATGAAGCCAAAACTCGACATTTTTTTGGCTCAAAATAAGGAAATGAAGATATGCGACTTCCATGTCAAGGGAAGCTGGATCGACCGGTCATGTGTCGTCTACGCCGGAAAATCTGATGCCATTGTTGCTCAGGTACGCAATCAATTTTTTTCAATAACCGGACCAATTTTATGTAAAATGTAAATCGGTGTAGCTAGCTAGTGATCATCGCGTACATAACTGATTTGTTGTTGTTGTCGCTGTTGTGTTGTGGTTTTTCAGATGCACAAGAAACATACCGCGCAGAGCATAATATTAGGGAAGAGCAATTTCTCGGTTACGGTTTTTCCGAATGTTGATTTTGCCTTCATAGTCTCTCTCATTGTAATTCTCGATGACATAAACAAAGAAGACTCAGAAGACTGAAACAGTTTTGTAATAAATAATTCTCGATATTGTTATATGAAATAAAATAAAATAGGGATTGGTCAAAAGTCTTGACATGTCTTAAGGTTTTTGTTTGGATATGAAAAAATGAAAATTACATGGATAGTCTCAACAAATGATTATTGACACAAAGTTTTCAAGGTTATTCAGTTCCTTGAATTACTTGTTTCGCTGTCGGACAATCTCGACCCCTAAGTAATCGATAGTGCTCTTAATAAGTGCAACATTTGGCTTCGATACCTTCACTCGAACAGCGGTTATCTGAGGAAACGTTTCAAGCGTTCTGGACGCGATTTGTTCCGCAACTGCCTCCAGAAGATTCTTCGGTGACCCTTCCACAATTTCTTTAGCTATACTGCAAATCATATTCATTTTTCTCACCAAAGTAAATCAAACTACAAACATATGATTTTAACTAGTCATAACTTAGGGATGGACATAGAGAGTCATAGATATTGGTAAGAGGTAACCTGAAAATGTCAACATAGCTGATTGTATCTGCTAAGTTGTCTGACTCACCAGCCTTTCTAAGGCTCATCCACGCATCAATGTCAACAAGAAACATCTGCCCCAAAGTCTTCTCTTCTGGAATCGCTCCATGGTGACCGTAAAATTTTAACCCTTTCAGTGTCAGTTTGTCCCCAGTCATTGAGCTGTCTTTCCCCGATAATTCTGTTCCAAGAACTGAAGTAAAACTTGCGTATAAGCTTAAGGCTTAAAAGAAAGGAAGAAAGAAAAAAAAAAAGTTTTCATCCACAAGTTTACAAAGCAAGAGTTTGTCACAAACTATAAACACAAAGCTTGCAAAAACTGGTAAAATAATGCGAAAAGAGAAGTGAATAGAAACCCGGAACCTAAACATGATTTATCTTTGGCTACTTATTTACTGAAAAAACGATTTAAAGATGTGAGCATTTACAGATAAACTCATTTCTTTTTGTTTCCTTTGAAAACATTTTATTCGCCAATAATTAAACAACAAAAAACCAGTCTGTGTAATTAATCATTAACCAACACATGTTAACTAATGAAGAAACAACCAAATTATTGCAGCAGTCTAAACAGATAATCAGATCATGTCGAGAGAAACTAATACGAAAATTAATTGGAGATGAGAAGAAATATTAGATTCTATACATCTGTCGATCTTCTTAACCCAATTGAGTCTCTAAACTAAAAAAAAANAAAAAAAAAAAAAAAAAAAAAAAAAAAAAGAACCGTCATAACTGTCAGGCTTTTGCCACCGACGTACGATTTCAAAAAGAGATTCGGACATACCTCGCGGTTCCAACGTCGCCGGAGCCGTCGTTTCCAGTGAGCTGTACATTTCTCTGTGTTTCGCGGCAATAGATTTTAGATTGGATGAGAGATAGAGAGTGATCGGAGGAAATCTGTCAAATATGAAGGAAATTGAAGCAGAGGCTATGAGGGGTGGCCCAAATGTCAGTTATTTATAGGCCCAAACACCGATAAACATTCTTCACTCTTCACTCTTATTGGTCCATGACATCTAGTAATTTTTTTCTTTTCTTTACAAAACAAGATTTATTACTCCATCCGTTCCACAATATAAGATGTTTGAGATTTTTCACATAAATTAAAAAACATTTAATGTGTGAATTGTTTTTTCACACCTACTATTTTTTAATAAATATTAACCAATCACAATTTAAGTATACAAATATATACTATTGATCAATATTTATTGAAGTTTGTAATTTGTTAACATTAATTAGTAAAAAATAATTTTAAAAACCTAAAACATCATATATTGTGGAACAAGAAAAAAATCTCAAAAATCTTATATCGTGGAACGGAGAGAGTATGCATTAACTATTTCATAATTATTTAATTATTTATCTTTGTCCATTTAAAAATGAAGATAATGGTGAAAACAACAAATTATTAAAGCTTCTTTACTCATTTATTTTCTTAAATTAAATTAATGATTTTGCTTTTGCCCATTAAAGTTTAAAATATAGGATTCCCTAAACTACTCCATCTTATTCATAATCATAAGCAAATCTCCTTGCAACCACTAAAATAAATATTATAGTCACAAAATCAATTTATTCTAAATAATACTAATAATTAATTTTATGACAAATGGATCCATTGATGGTGAAACCTCTCCACTGCATGGTCCGGTAGGACATGTGGATTTTTAAATTAAATTTATAAAGTAGTTTTTTCTTACATTATTCATAAAGTTTACTTTAAAATATTTAACTTTTTAAAAACCAAACCCCACCACACTTTGAGCATTTTCTTGTAATGCCGGCTTTGTTGATGAGGAATAGCTCGATGATTTTGTCGAAGATCATGTTAGGTGTTGGAGATGGGCTTATCACCCTTCCAAATGGGCCGATCCACAATAGGAGAAAGCCCAGACCCATAAATCCGTACAGTTTACTGTGCTATAAATAGCACAGTAAATGCTCATTAATGGAAATCAGCCGAGAAGTAAACATCTCGAACTGCCGACCTCTTCGCTACGATCATACGCCGAACTCCTTTACATATCTAGATACAGTTCGTCCTCTGATCGTCTTATTTCGATACCACCCGATCTCTTCTGTAATACCCGCCGATCTCGTTTTAACTTATTAAACGGAATTCTTAGCCCTTCACTCATCCCTATAATCCTTCTTCTCTTCCCACGTTCTACAATTGGCGCCCACCGTGGGGCTGAGACTTCCTCTACTAAAAAACAGATCGGCATACAGCAAAACAGATCGGGCGGCCGATCCCTCGAAGCAAACAATGTCTAAAGAACCTCACAGTGTCCTCGTCGGCCAACAGAGATAGAATACAGATATCAATGTGACGTCGGCTCCGACTCCTCCCTTCATAGGCCCGATCAATCGACTAGATATCGCCAGTGAAAACGAGCGGCACCACCAAGCATCGCCCGAGATCCAATCGGTGCACGACGTATTGCCAACTCACTCAGGAAGCCAAGCCGAACAATCGTCCGAAAACTCGGATAACACGGCTCTTCTACATGCTTTGCTTTCTAGGTTCGACAACTTTGCCAGAGGAACAGACGACCGTTTCAACAGCCTGGTAGCCGCACAAATCACAAGTCAAAGCCGAATAAACGAACTTCAGGCGCTACGGGCCTCGGCGGAGCGTCACAATCACACGCCATTTCCCCCCATCCGCCACCTACCCAAAGGACGCTGTCCTTCGACGACCCAGCCCCGCCAACGATTCTGGTAGGAACAAACGACTCGCACCGACTGCATCTAGGCCATCCGGTTTCCTACCCACAGCAAAATGCCGAGCAAAACAGCCAAGACTCGGAAATGCAAAGAATGAAAGATCAGCTGGAATACATGACTTCCCGGATTCACCAAGCTATCAGTTTGGCGCCTGAAATCGACCGGGTCTTGCGCGAAGCCCAAAATACACCATTCACAGACCGGATAGCGCGCACGTCGGTACGTCACCCGGGAAAATTAAAAATCTCGACGTACGAAGGCAACACCAACCCACGGCAGTATCTCACGGCATTCTGCATTGCGATGGGAAGAACACATTTTCTGACGAAGAACGAGATGCGGGTTTCTGCCAGCTTTTCGTCGAAAACCTCTCCGGGACGGCTCTGACCTGGTTCTCCAGACTAAGGACCCACTCATTCGACAGCTATTATCAGCTGACCACCGCCTTCCTCAAGTAGTACTCGATGTATATCCGACAGGGAACGTCATGCGCCGATCTATGAAAGCTAACCCAAGGACCAAAAGAATCACTGAGATCTTTCATAGATAAATTCAAAAACTTCGCCTGACGACTAACAGCGACAAGCGTGGAAGCACTACCCGCGCTGAAAAACGGACTCTGGTATGAGTCGGTCTTCCGCGACGATTTGATACTAAACGAGCTCGCACTCTGGAGGACGCTTTATGCCGAGCAAACATCTTTATCGCCCTCGAAGAAGATAAAGCAGCCATGGCCAAACGCCACACCCCGACAAAGGCACAACCGACTAAAGACAGAGTGAGGGAAGATTGTTATGAACCTCGGCAGCATTACGATAAAAGCTATCGGAGCGAAGAAAAAAAACCAGCAACTTGCTACGTAGGAAACGATCGGTCAGGTGGAAACGATCGATCGGGGCAATCAAACCGACCCTGGAGCAAATACGTTCGACAAGACAATCCTAAATCAGAGCAGCCCTTCTGCAAATACCATAAAAATCCAGGACATGCGACAGCTCAATGCAGGCACCTGCACGAGTTTTTACTCGAGAAGTTCACTAACGGCGAGATAATACCGCCAAATCGCGATCCGGCTCAACGAGCGCCTTACTTCCCACCCACGAACGAAAAAGAGCGTAGGACGGGCCCTCAGGAGATGAACTACCATAACACCGGAAATCGCCAGTACCAATACCCCGCTGAAAATCACAACCACGAACTCATCCTTCGGGAGCCAGAGCCGCACAAAAGGAGTCACGAAGAAAGTAACGCTCGATCAACACCACCACCGCCCCCACGAAGGAGAATCAATATGATCATGGGAGGATTGCCGACCTGCAACGACTCTGTAAGATCGATTAAAGATTACGGCCAGAAAACCATAGCGGCAACATTGGCAGCACGATATCGGCAGTGAACTGGACGAATCGAGCAGCATCGCCTTCCGAGAATCCGACACGAAGGGCTTGCATACACCACACAATGCCCCCCTGGTGATTGAACTAATGATCGGCGACTGCGATGTAAGCCGAATATTAATAGACACGGGTAGCACCGTGGACTTGATATTCGAAGAAACACTACGGAAAATGGAGCTACAAGGCTACAGGATAAAGCCGAGCAAAAAACCTTTGACCGGGTTCTCAGGAGAGGTGACAATGACGACCAGAACAATTAAACTCCCCGTCCGTGTCGGCCAAGTAACGAAGATCGTTAAATTCGTGGTCGTCGACAATCCAGCCATATACAACGCAATCATGGGAACCCGTTGGCTCCATGCGATGAAAGCAGTAACGTCAACATACTATCAATGCCTGAAGTTCCCGACTCCGGAAGGACCAGTTACAATTCGAGGCAACCACGAGATGTCCAGAATCTGTTTCGTCACCGAACACAAACTGCGACACTCGTCCCAAACTTGCGTCATCTCGAAATCATCGGCAATCGTCGGCATCGAACTCCCACCACAGAGCGAACCACCATGCGAGCTCGTCGTCCAGGAGAGCATCGATCCAAGTGACCCAACTCACTGCGTGGGAATAGGAACAGAGATCAGCGCAGAGGTACGCGACGAACTCTTGTCTTTCCTTCGTCAAAACGTTGCAACCTTCGCATGGAACACTGAAGATATGACCGGCGTCGACCCCCGCATCACCAACCATGAATTAAACGTCGACCCGACTTTCAAGCCAATCAAACAAAAGCGAAGAAAGTTGGGCCAAGAACGAGCAAAAGTCGTCAACGACGAAGTCGAACGCTTATCAAAGGCGGGTTCAATCGTAGAAGTACGCTACCCGGAGTGGCTCGCGAACCCAGTCGTAGTCAAGAAAAAGAACGGTAATTGGCGCGTCTGCGTCGATTTCACCAACCTCAACAAACCTTGCCCTAAAGAGAGCTACCCACTTCTACACATCGATCGACTAGTCGAAGCTACCATCGGTAACGAACTACTGTCATTTATGGACGCTTTCTCTGGCTACAACCAAATCCAAATGCATCCGGACGACCGAGAAAAAACCGCCTTTATAACCGACCGAGGAACGTACTGCTACAAAGTCATGCCGTTCGGTCTGAAAAATGCCGGAGCCACATATCAATGTCTGGTAAACAAGATATTTGCCGATCAACTGGGGAAGACGATGGAAGTTTACATCGACGATATGCTCGTCAAATCCCTACACGCTGAGGAACACGTCAAAAATCTCCGAACATGTTTCGCCAGCCTGAATGAGCACGGCATGAAATTAAACCCTAGCAAATTCACTTTCGCAGTAACATCCGGCGAATTCTTGAGGTACATCGTCACAAAAAGGGGTATCGAAGCCAACCCCAAGAAGATAACGGCCATCTTAGAACTCTCGTCACCAAAAAACACTAGAGAAGTCCAACGCCTAACCGGCCGAATCGCCGCCCTCAACCGCTTCATCTCCAGATCAACTGACAAATGCCTGCCTTTCTACCAACTCCTACGTGGGAACAAATGTTTCGAATGGGACTCCCAATGCGAAGACGCCTTTCAAGAGCTGAAGCACTATCTCTCGACCCCTCCGGTCCTCTCTAAACCAGAACCAGGCGAAATGCTCTACCTCTATATCTCTATATCTAGATCAGCAGTCAGCTGTGTTCTGATTCGACTATATTTTACACAAGCAAGACCCTTGATGACACCGAAACACGCTATCCGACACTAGAAAAACTAGTCCTCGCCGTCGTCACATCCGCTCGCAAACTTCGGTCCTATTTCCAGTCCCACTCGATCGTCGTCCTTACAAACCTTCCCCTCCGAACGATACTGCACAGCCCGACGCAATCCGGCCGAATAGCAAAATGGGCGGTCGAACTAAGCGAGTACAACATCGAGTATGGCAACCGAACGAGTGCCAAATCACATGTTCTTGCCGATTTCCTCATCGAACTGCCACCAGAAATGACCCAACAGGACTCAACCATCAAGGAAAGCTGGATTTTACACGCAGATGGCTCGTCATCCCGAAACGGATCCGGGATCGACATTTGTCTGGAATCACCAACAGGAGAAATTCTCGAGCAATCTTTCCGTCTCGCATTTGTAGCATCCAACAACGAAGCGGAGTACGAAGCATTAATCGCCGGCCTTCGCCTAGTAAAAGAAATCGGTTTAAAAAACATCCTGGCATACTGCGACTCGCGGCTCGTCGCCAACCAGAACAGCGGAGAGTACACAACAAAGAACGACCGAATGGACGCCTACCTCACCCTCGTCCGCCAGCTGGAAAAAGAGTTCGATACCTTTTCCCTCACCAAAATCCCACGCAGTGACAACTCATCCGCAGATGCCCTCGCCGCCCTCGCCTCGACTTCCGATCCCGACCTCAAAAGAATAATACCCGTGGAAAGTATCGAAAAACCAAGCATCGATATCGCTCTTGCAGCCTCAGCGATGACCATTATCACGCTCGAACCAGGCTTAGACGACGCCGAAGACACAAACGAACCCATGAACACCGAAGAAACGCTGCAACCAGACGACTGGAGAGACGAAATCAAAGCCTACATAAGCGACGGCACCGTACAGACCGACCGGTGGGCTGCCCGTCGCCTGAAAGCTCGATGCACTCATTACTGCATGCTAGACGACAGTCTATACAGAAGAAGTACTTTCGGCCCTCTACTATGTTGCCTCGCCAGCCTCGAGACAAGGGCAACAATGGAGGAAACACACTCGGGTGCAGGCGGTAAACACACGGGCAGACAAGCACTCACCTTGAAAATCAATAAAAATGGCCATTTTTGGCCGACCATGATAGCAGACTGCGACGACTTCGCCAGCAAATGCGAACCTTGCCAGCGGCACGCACCGATCATCCACAGGCCAACGGAGGAACTTACCACATCAACCGCACCATACCCGTTTGTGCGATGGGCCATGGACATCGTCGCACCTTTCCCCCGATCACGCCAAAAACGATTCCTGCTCATAGTCACCGACTACTTCACCAAGTGAGTGGAAGCTGAATCATACGCCAAAATCCACGCCGAAGACGTCAAAAAATTCGTATGGAAAAACATCATCTGCCAACACGGACTTCCATACGAGATCGTCACAGATAACGGTACCCAATTTACCTCGGCAATATTCGAAAATTTCTGCGCATCATGGAACATAAGGCTCAGCAAATCCACGCCACGGTACCCACAGGGGAACGGCCAAGCAGAAGCCACCAACAAAACCATCGTCGCCGGACTGAAAAAACGGATGGACAAAAAGAAAGGAGCCTGGGCTGACGAACTCGACGGAGTACTATGGTTGCATCGAACAACGCCACGACGATCGACAAACCAAACTCCTTTCCCATTATCACACAGAATGGAAGCCATGTCCCCCGCCGAAGCCGGCATCCCAAGCCTCCGCCGATCCCACCTGCCAAACAACCCTGAACTAAACAACCACATGATCAAGGACGCGCTAGATCTCGCCGAGGGATCACGCGACCAAGCCCTCCTACGAATCCAAAACTACCAACACTTGGCAGCCAAATACTACAACAAGAAAACCTTCGGTCGACACTTCACCGAAGGTGACCTCGTCTTAAGGAAAGTATTCGAGAGCACACGCGAGGTCAATGCTGGAAAGCTCGGCGCCAACTGGGAAGGACCCTACATCGTAATCAAGGTAGTTAAACCTGGAGTTTATCAACTGGTCACCATGGACGGCACCGAACTCCCACGATCCTGGAACTCGATGAACCTGAAACGATTCTACTACTAACTCCTCTCCCCGGNACCCAAAAAAAAAAAAAAAAAAAAAAAAAAACTGGTTACCCCATGTACTATGAACTACGATCGGCTTGATCCCTCACGGGTACGTAGGCAACCCTCTGCAAAAACAGAGGGCTCAGCTGTATCTCAAAAATTATAATATAAAATTATTGTCCTTCCTGATCATCGAAACCGACACTCAGTTTAAAAAGCTAAAAGTCCCTCGGAAGACCCTAAAGCCGAGCACGACCTCGCAAATAACACGCTCCGCACGAACGTCTTGGCTCGTCCATGCTTCCTCGGCACATAGATTAAAAACCTAAGTCCCTTGGAAGATCCTAAAAGCCGAGCACCACCTCGTAAATAACACGCTCCGCACGAACATTATGGCTCGTCCATACTTCCTCGGCACATAGATTAAAAACCTAAGTCCCTTGGAAGATCTTAAAAGCCGAGCACGACCTCGCAAATTACACGCTCCGCACGATCGTCATGGCTCGTCCATGCTTCATCGGCGCACAAATTAAAAATCTAAGTCCTTTCGAAAAACCAAAAACCTGAGCACGAACTCGCAAACACTTTACTAAAATGACGAACTCGGCACAAACAATACAATAAAACAACCCATGATTCAAAACATGGAATTTTATTAAATAGTATTTTCATTACAAGCAAAACACAAACGATAAAAACAAAGACCCAAAAATCACGGCCGCAGATACTGCGCCACAGAACCAGAGTCCATCTCGCTAACCAGATCCTGCAACGACTTGAAATCCAAATCGAGTTCGTCCACCGTCACCACATCCTGATCTTCAAGCTTCCGGCGAAAATATTCAATGTCAGATCGACATTTCTCCAAGAATTCCGAGGGAACCGAGACTCCGATCTCAGCCAGGGACGTATACGAATCATGCACGGCCGTAGCCTGATTCAGAAGCATTATGATGGGATTCACCCTAATCTCGTCCTCGATGTATTGCCTCATTTTCTCCAGCCGAGGCTCAAACAACGCTAGGCCATCCGCCTTCGCCTGCCGCACCTTCTTACCCCACGAATCCTATACACGGAGACTTTCCTTCCGCGACTACTCTTCAAGATCGGCGTACTTCTTTTTAAGACGTTCTTTATCCGCCCTCAAAGCTTCAACCTCCAAACGGGACTGAGCGAGCTCAGCAGAACGACTTTCCTCCGAGCTTTCCAGCACGGCAATCTTCTCCTTCAAACCGATTATGCTCCTTTCCAAATCCGCAACTCGCCCCCTTTCCGTTATAAGATCATCGCTCCCTTTGTCGGCAACCGAACGCAGCCGCCTACGGTGGTAGTCAAGCAGGGCGTTCGTCGCGGCGACCGTCTAAAATTTAAGAAAACAGAGTAAAAACATCAAGACAACAATATAACACCTGTAAGCCGCCCAATTGCAAGGAAACAGCTAGGCAAACCTGAAAGGACCGATGAGCCATCTCCCGGAAAAGATGCTTCTCCTCAGAAGAAACGATGGCAATCGGGTCCTCAACGGCGCTCGGCTGAATATCGTTGAAGAGTCGGCCGCAAGCCACCCTGCTCTCCAAGAAAGGCACCTTCCCTTCGTACTTATATTGATACAAGTACTCGCAACCCCCTCGATCGCCTTTCATCTCCTCGCCGACCAGCTCGACTCCTGACGACGCCACCCCCTCGGCTACCTCTGCACTTGAAGCACCGATCCCCTCGTTGCCAGTCACCGCTCCGGCATTCAACAACTCGGCCTCCGCTGCCTTGCCGACACCTCCCTCAGAAGGATTCACTGCAGTCGGCACTATCCTCCTCCTCTTTCTGTCACCTCGTGACTATTCGACCTCGGCCGCCGAAGCCCGAGTCCCCGAAGGAACGTACGGGACAATCGTCCGTCTTTCGTCAGGAGAGATCAGACCATCGTGTCCCTCCTAAGGAACATCTTCCGGAGTGATCGGACATGGAGGGGTAATCGGCTCCGTCACCCCGGTCTCAGAATTGACACGAGTGTATTCCGGCGACTGACAGTTCAGGAAGTAATCGTCCATCGCTCTGTCATGCTCCTCGGCAGCAATCACGCGTTTGCCAATCGTAACGGACGAAGGTATTGAACTCAGCGAACCACCTTTCCTCTCCGGCGCCTGCGTATTAAGGGCGCTCGGCATCTCTCTCCCATAGCTAGGAAGGTTCAGACTAACCTTCCCCATTTTCTTAACGGGCCTCCGCTTTTCCAATTCCCACGAGGCTAAAATCATCAAAGTAAAAACATAGTCAGCAGACCCTCCTTCAAACACCCAAAACCAGAAACAAGTAAAAAAGACACTCACCTGCTTCGATACGAGCCCACTGACGCCTGATCCTCTGTTCGTCAATATCTTTCCACTTCCTCTTCCCGTACTCCCTAAGCCTAACGATGTCTTCGGAAAAGTTCGGCGGGGGTAAACGCCAGACTAGAGGACGACCTGCATATCAACACAAAGAGCTTAGAAATAGATCGGCAAACAGAAAATGTGTTAGCACTGGGACCAAATCCCGACTAAATTCTCTACCAAAGGTCGGACTCCACTCGTTCCTATATGCCCTACGCGCATCTGGGACCGACGCCTCGTTAACCCGGACGAAGAAGTACTCCTCGATCCAGTTGTGCGTCTTACTTGGAACGCCAGTGATAACCCCGTACTTCGATTTTATGCTAACATAAAGAGTCCCGAGAGTTCTCTTGTTCACCGCGATCCACGACATAGCTTCAAAGAAACGGAGATCGATATCGATGTCCAGTTCGGCCGCCAGAATGAGCGGGCCGAGTATATTACGAATCGCTGCCGGGCATAGTTGAGACATAGCAACGCCGACCTCATCACAATAAGCAACTAGCAGCTTCGGAAGAGGGAAGAAGATTTGAGACTTTTTGAACCAAAAAGTATAAGCAGTAAACCAACCCACAGGCGCTTTCCAAGGGCGTTCGTCTACTTCAGGGAGACGAATAGCCAAACCCGGAACCCGACTATAATCCCGACGGATGTCGTTCAAATCATCCTCCGAACACTTCGTCTTCCCGAGCTTCCTTAAATCACGAGGCTCCGGAGGAGGTTTTTTCGTCTCCACAGGCGCGCCATCGGTAGCAACTTCTTTTCCTTTCCTGCGAACCGCCGCCTTTTTATCCTCGCGCCTCTTTTCAAACCTCCAGCTGCGTTCGCCTGAGAAGAACTGACCTCGGCCTTTTTCTTGCAAGCAACGCTCGGCATAGGAGAAACACGTGTATGCTGATACAGACCCTCGAAACCCTTCGGAAGGGCCGCTCGATCTTTTTCAATCAAAGACCGATGAAGCGCGATCGGCATATGGTCTATCGAGTCCGGCGAATCTCTCAGGTTCGGTACGACTATCGAAGCACCGGATGATCGAATGGGCAAGCTCGAATGAATGTCAACAGCAGTGGGCGTGATCCCAGGCCGATCTCCGGAGCCGGTCGAAGAGCTGCGACCCGATCCAGATGAAGACTCAGCGGACCCAGTACTATAAGTACTCCGAAGAGAGGTAGAAGACTGATCGGATTCGATCTGCATTTGATAACGCAAAGAAGATCGGCAATACGAAAAGATCGGCTGAAGCAAGAAACTAGGGAGAAAGCAAAAAAGATCGGCAATACAAAAGATCGGCTGAAAGAAGAAACTAGAGAGAAGGTAGAGAAAAAGTCTAGAGAGAGAAAGTATACCTTCGCGAGGAACGAGAACTGAAGCCAGATGGAACCGAATGTCCCCTTTTATAGAAAACCTCTGGAAGTCGAAGAGGTGCAATGATGACGCCATCGGAAATCAGCGCGAACAGGCGCCACGCCTCCACGCATGGTCTACACGTGGCTTTATCTACTGTACGCCGACCCAATCCCCCTCTGCAACGCTTCGAGCAAAGCATCGAATGAATGCTCCGACTCAGGAACTCGGGGGGGGGCTATTGTTGGAGATGAGCTTAACACCCCTGCAAATGGGCCGACCCACAATAGAAGAAAGCCCAGGCCCATAAATCAGTACAGTTTACTGTGCTATAAATAGCACAGTAAATGCTCATTAATGGGGATCAGAAAAAATACAGAGAAATTAGCTTAGATTAAAAACATCTCGAACTGCCGACCTCTTCGCTACGATCGTCTGCCGAATTCTGTTATACGGAAATCAGCCGAGAAGTAAACATCTCGAACTGCCGACCTCTTCGCTACGATCATACGCCGAACTCCTTTACATATCTAGATATAGTTCGTCCTCTGATCGTCTTATTTCGATACCACCCGATCTCTTCTGTAATNATACCCGCCGATCTCGTTTTAACTTATTAAACGGAATTCTTAGCCCATCACTCATCCCTATAATCCTTCTTCTCTTCCCACGTTCTACATTAGGGTTATAACTTATAAGGGATTGACCTCGGTGAAACCAGCACCATAGCTATAAGAAGCGCTCAGCTATTTCCAGTATTGGTAAATTTACTTGCATATCACAGAGAAACAGTGCGAAAATGGCAATTGTTGGGCTTTCAAGCTTTGGGCCAAGCGGTCCAATCTAATTAGGATTTTTATAGAGTGCATGCGTTTCATGATTCCCTTCTTTTTCACTAGATGATATTATCCGTTACATACTTACATGAGGAGAAGCATCTGCTTCTCGTACGTCCTTGAAGACTTTCCAACAAGCTACGTCACATAGTGAAAACGACCACACAAGATGAGACGATGAAGATGAAATAAAATCAACGATCACAATGTATGAGGCGATAAAATACCAAATCATATGCACGAAGTCCATGCATCTTCACTTCCCATTGATTGGGTCTTCTGAACAAGTCAACTGTTTGTTTTGGATTTTAATTGCTTTGTATATAAAAATAGAAATCAACGTCCCCCTATAGTGTTACTACTAGTCGCACATCTGATATCTCGACAACAGTTTCCAAAAAAGAAAAGGAATGGAAAATATAAATCAATATAAATAAATTATTTCTTCTCACTGCATGCAATATGCTATAAAGATACGATATATGTCAATATTCGATACAAATATATTATTAGGTTTAAGCTAACAAGAATAGGGAAATACATTGTGTTTGTGTATATAAGCTAATGTATGTGAATCAATAAACTCAAGCTTTACAGAATATCAAAGTATTTCATATGCCAATATAAATGAATCAGTTGTACCACGACTCCACGTTAATTACACACTCGTCATTTCTGTACCTCGAAAGGACTCGCACTTCAAATTCTAGATGAAAATGAAGTGGGAGAAAAGTGTGACACGAACTCTTGGCATCAGAAGCATCAACCATCAAGCATCCAAAGCAAAGCAAAGCAAAAGCTTTCGAAAAGGTAGCTCTAAAATTGTGGTCGAGAGTCGAGACAAAACCCAACTTCAACGCTAAAAATTATTAAACTTTTATTTATTTTGTTTAATAAGGGGATATTTATTAGAATAGTCTTACTATATATCAGTTTCAGTATTTTGTTCGTTCAACTGAGTGAGTTATTATGCAGTCAATGGCTAGCGTTACGACAACGCTTAAATCCCACCATCTCATAAACCGATAATATCGCTGACTAAATGATTCGTTTGATTTTTCTTCTTTTTTTTTCGGTGATAATTTTAAAAAGATGACCATGCATAATGCACTTGATACCGTTTGTTCCTTTAGTGTGAAGCATTAGCAATGACCAGTGACCACCACATCTAGTGGCATACATTGTCAAACGTTGTCGCATAATTTAATCATTCAAAGTGAAAACTAAACTTACTTTCTTTTTTATTGTTGCTAAAAAAGTGAAAACTAAACTAAACGTTATATGAAAAATACATGCATGTTTATGTATCTATATATATACTGAAATTCATGAGTATTATAGGTTCACACAGTGGCGAATGCACGTTAGCTAAGGGGGTGACAATTGCCACCACTAAAAAAATAAAATATATAAGTTTTTTCATATAATTTTTAACAATAACTAAATTTGCCACCATCAAAAAAATGAAAATTGCCCCCATAAACTACAAGTCCACATATATTTTCTGATCAATCCAAAAGCCCAAAACACACTAAAAAATAATGTCTATTACGTGATTATAAAATTTAAATTAAAAATAATTTTACCTATGCTGTTGACTAAAAAAGAAGTAATTTTACCTTTTAAACAAAAGAAATTAAACCGTAATAATTAATTAATCTTTTGTCTCTCCATCTCTGTCACGATTTACGAACGAAAAACACCAACAAAGGCAATTTTTAATTGTCAATAAGTTTTGATTTCTTATTATAGTTTAATAGTCAAGTTTTCAGATAATATGATGAGTGAGCGTAGTGTACTTTTGTAGAANTTTTGTTTTGGGTTTTGCAATATTTGTTCAACATCATTATTTTGAGTTAAGCTTTTGCCCCCACTAACTAGATTCGCCACTGGGTTCACATACATGTATGATTTTGTATAGCTATATGGTCGTTCCTGAATGTTTGGAGATACCTGAAAATATCACTTTAATTCATTTACATCGAGTTTTTTTGTAACACTTCATTTACATCGAGTTTATCCAATAGTTTTGCATGTTTATAGTAAGATATATAAAGCAATTCTATTTCTTATTTATTCTTTCTTTCTTTTTTTTTTTTTTTTTTCCGTAGATAATCTAAAGTCTTTTTAGGCCCAACACTAATCTCACGAGGTCCACAGCAGTCCACGTATTCTTACCATTTAAAGCAGTCCGAGTGACCAGGGATTCGAACACATGATGACGAACACCTCATCCGAGGTTCCTATAACACGAGACCACGAGAACCCGATTAGTATTTCTTATTATTTTCACCAGAATAAGTTCTATTAGCAGACGCCAAATTTTCAAATCCTCAATATTGGAACTGTGGAACGATGATTCTAGTTTAATTTTTTTTTTTTTATATAATAGAATGACAATAATTTTGGAAGGAACAATAATAGACAAGAGCAACCAAGATTAGTACGTTTAAATTAAAGTATCATGGGACAAAAACACATGGTCTACATATTCTCAACACATGAAGCCAAAATTGAAGTCTTGAACTAATTTAATTTGAGCTATTAATAAAACAAACAAAAAAGTGAATACATCATACGTACTTGCGGTTCAAAGGATTTACTCCAAAAAAAGGAAAAGAAAAGGACAAAACGGAGTTTATTTGACGCCGTTAGGTAGTCGCTATATAAATCAAAATCAAACAATTATATAAAACCGGTTGATACGCCAACAACTTAACCACGGTTAGTTAATTCACACATTGATTTAACACCGGTTTGTTTTCTTTTCTCCTCTCAGCCACACTGTTCTCTATCGTATCGTTTGAGAGAGGGACAGATCTGTGAAACTCGGATCTTTCTTTTCACTTTCTTCGTTGTCTCTCTCTGTCTACACGCTTGTGCTGTGTGTTGTGTGTGCGCGCACTTTCTCTCTCTCTCTCTCTCTGCCCCTTTTTAATTCTCTCCTACCATATCTTGTTCATCTTTAGCTGGAAGCTTAAATTTTTGCTTCAATTTTGTCTTGTCATACCATTTTGATCTCTCTTCAACTATCTTCCCAAGAAAAAAAGTTTTCTGGGTCTAAATTTTTGCTATCTATTTCTGGGCATTGATCTAATAGTTACCGAGTAAAATAGATTGAAGCCAAAGAAAGAAACTTTGTTTTTTCTAGATTCTAGTTTCCCCCAAATTTCTCAACTCCTGTAAAGAGTTTTCTTTTTTGTTTTCCCCACGTCTCTTCGTTCTTCTGAGATTCTCTGTCTATTTAGTTTTTGTTCTTGACAAGTCCAAGTTTCAATTCGCGTGAAAAGAAAAGGAGAAAAAAAAAATGGTGGTGAAGATGATGAAGTGGCGGCCATGGCCGCCGCTAGTAACGAGGAGATACGAGGTGAAGGTAACGGTGAGGAGGCTGGAAGGTTGGGATCTGGTGAGGGAGAGCTCGCCGGAGAAGGAGAGATTGACGGTGGAGATTCGGTGGAAAGGACCGAAGTCGACATTGGGATCTCTAAGAAGGACGACGGTGAAGCGGAACTTGACAAAGGAGGCTGTGGGAGAAAGCGACGTCGTTTCGTGGGAAGACGAAGAGTTTCAGAGCTTATGCTCTCTCACTTGTTACAAGGACATTCTCTTTTATCCTTGGGAGATTGCTTTCTCTGTCTTGTCCAATGTAAGTATTCAACAACCAACCATCAAAGAGACTAAGTTACTGGTAGTAATTGGGAAATGCTTAATTAGGCTATAGGTTCTACAGTATCCTGTGAAACCGTAGCTTGGGTGATCAAAGCCAGAGACTTTATTGATTCTACCACTATAGGCTTATAGTTGTTGGTGTCAATGTACTTCAAAGACAAAGAAGACGCATTTCTGATTGAATATGATTGTGATTCCAGGGAGTGAAGCAAGGGCAGAAGAATAAAGCTCCTCCTGTTCTTGGAACAGCATTCTTGAATCTTGCTGAGTACGCGCGTGTGACTGATCAAACGGAGTTTGAATTGAACATTCCTCTCACGCTCTCTGCTTCTGCTGCTGCCTCCTCCGATCCACATCCATTGCTCGTTGTAAGACTACTTCTCTCTTCGTTACTTCTCTACTTTGTTGGCTCAATATTGAACCTTTAGAGATTCTCTTATTCTCTAGGTATCATTGAGCTTGCTTGAGCTTAGAACTGCTTCTGGAACCTTGGAAACGGTGGCACAAACCGCGGTTGTCCCCGTCCCGTCTCCATCGCCACAACAGCAGCCTATTGAAATTCACCAAGCTGAGAAGGAAGACCTCTCTGCAATCAAAGCTGGTCTCAGGAAAGTCAAGATTTTCACAGAGTTTGTTTCCACAAGGAAAGCCAAGAAGCCTTGCCGAGAAGAAGAAGATGACAGATTCTCGAGCTTCGAATCATCGGAATCACTCGACGAGTTCGAGGAAGATTTCTACAAAGGCAAAGAAGATCTGATGAGTGTGAGAAAATCTTTCTCTTATGGACCTCTGTCTTACGCAAATGGCGTGGGAAGCTCGTTGAGCTCCGGCGCAGCAAAAGCTAGCGATGAAGATGAGGATTGGATTTATTATAGCCACAGGAAATCTGATGTAGGAGGAGGAGGAGGAGGCTGCTCCGACGCCGAAGATCCCATTGCTGGTATGGTGTACGAGACATCTCTTCTTCCACGACGCAGCATTTTGCCATGGAGGAAGCGGAAACTGAGCTTCAGGTCTCCGAAATCCAAAGGAGAGCCTCTGTTGAAGAAGGATAACGGAGAAGAAGGTGGAGATGACATTGATTTTGATCGGAGACAACTTAGCTCAGACGATGCTCAGAAGGTAAGATATAACTCTTGCAAGTCTTGTTCATTTCTGTGTGTGTTCAAAGTTCTCATTTTTGTGCATATGTTTGTTTGCAGAGCCAGAGAGATGAAGACTCATCAGCTAATCAGCTAACTTCTTTCTCTGAGTTTGGAGACGACAGTTTTGCGATTGGAAGTTGGGAGGAGAAAGAAGTGATAAGCAGAGACGGACACATGAAGCTTCACACGAACGTCTTTCTCGCTTCCATCGATCAGAGAAGCGAGCGAGCAGCGGGAGAGAGCGCCTGCACGGCTCTTGTAGCCGTGATCGCGGACTGGTTCCAGAAGAACGGTAGTCTCATGCCGATCAAGTCTCAGTTCGATAGTCTGATCAGAGAAGGTTCGTTAGAGTGGAGAAACCTCTGCGAGAAGGAAACTTACATGCAGAAGTTCCCTGACAAGCATTTCGATCTCGAGACCGTGCTACAAGCAAAGATCAGGTCTTTAACCGTTCTTCCCGAGAAGTCCTTTGTTGGTTTCTTCCACCCTGAAGGGATGGTCAACGAAGGAAGATTCGAGTTTCTTCAAGGCGCAATGTCTTTCGAGAGCATTTGGGATGAGATTATTGTTAATCTTGAGGAAAGCGTTTACGTTGTGAGCTGGAATGATCACTTCTTTGTCCTCAAAGTTGAGAAAGAGGCTTACTTTATCATTGACACGCTTGGAGAGAGGCTCTACGAGGGTTGTGATCAAGCTTACATTTTGAGATTCGACGATAAAACCGTTATTCACAAGAATCTTCTTCAAACAGGGGAATCGCAACCGCAACCTGAGACGTCTGAGTTGGAACCGGAGGTTGTGTGCAGAGGGAAAGAGTCTTGTAGAGAGTATATTAAGAGTTTCTTGGCAGCGATACCGATTAGGGAATTGCAAGAGGATATCAAGAAAGGGTTAGCTTCGACTGTGCCTGTTCACCACCGGTTACAGATCGAGTTTCATTACACGAAGATGACTACTACAACAGCTGAAGAGATTGCGGTCTGAAAATAAACGTTAGGCAGAGATAATGTTAAATGTTTTTTTTGTTGAGGGTTCTTGTAAGTTTTTGTAACTCGCTCTAGCTTTAACTTGTGAATGTTTTCATACTCTCTTTTAGACTTTTAGTTGCTTACTTTTAAACATGTTTGTATCTAACGAATTTTACATTTTTGCTCTCGTTTCCTTGCGTTACTTTTTCTTATTTATGTTTGAAATATTCTACAGTTTATGAGTTTAGATTGATAAAGTGTGACAGTTGGAAAATAAAGAAGAGACAAAACAGGAGGCATAGTGTTTCATGGTTTTGTTCTTTCGGACATTATTCTTCACTCATAGTAGCAAGCAACAATGAATATAACAAAAATGCAGAAAACAGAATCAATCAATCAAGCGCAATCTCACAAAAGCCATCTGATCATTAAGTAATCAACAAAGTTTTTTTTTTTTTTTTTTTTTTCCCTNTTTTTTTTGCTTCACTGCTGCAATTGATCGTAGACATTGAAAATGAGCCAACCTTCAATAGCTGCAGCTTCAAGACGATCTTTAGACTCCGCTTCATCCCACTTAGACTGAATCGAATCAAGCCGGCTCATATCATACCAAAGAATCTTATGAGCCAGCTCTCTAGTTCCAAGGAACTCAACTATCGGCGTTCCTCGAGCTGTAGCCGCAAGTTTCCCAATCTCCAACGAGCTGCGGATCACGATGCCGTGGTTCTCTTTGAGCAGAACCAGGTCTTGTTGGATCTGGACGCCGACGAAGGTGACGAATTTGGAAGCGAAGAAACGGTAGAGATCCTTGAGGTTATCGCTGAACGGGTTTGGAAGGCGGAGGAAGAGGCAGAGGTTCTTGGTGCTTAGCTTCACCGAGCACAGACGCCACTCGGACTTTGCGTCTTCGGATTCGACATCCCAATAGACGTCGAAGACGATGGCTCGGTTTCCGTTCCAGACGGAGTCTTCTAGGAGGAGGGAAAGGTAAGGAGAGATATCGGATGATGATTCGACATCGATGGCTTTGGTTCGGATCCAAGAACCATCAACCATCGTAAACCCTGGCCCATCAAAGGACGCCATGTTGTCTCAATCTAGCTGAATAACAACAAAATTGATCAAATTTCACATAGATGTTTCATGTGGTCTGAAAAAAAACTGATGAAGCAGCCGGCAAGTTCGTAATGATTGTGAGTCAATTTATCAATTCGGAATCAGTTTAAACGAAATCTGACCCATCAAAGGGAAGAATTTTGAAATTCTCAATGAGTGTGTATCAGCAGCAATCGAATGATGGATTAAAGAAATGTAGTCGACCTTTACAAAGTATGGATCAGAGAAAGAGGAAAATCCGTAAATAAGTTCATCAGATGGAACCGAATTTGTTGATTTGGATTGAAGGGTAAGAGAAAAACACACTAAAGAAGAGGAAAATCGAACCTTGAGAGAGAGATGAAGAAGGGGTCGTCTGTCTAGTAAACGGAGAGAGAAACTGTTTATGGGTTTCTGTACGAAGAAAGAGAGATGAAGAAAGAAGTACTGTATGATGAGGCAGCCCAGCGGTGGACACGTGTCTCAGTCTACATATGCCGCACGTGCGGATGTCGCCATGCGTGTTGGTTTTTCCAACTTTTTTGGTTCTCCAACTTCTCATATGTGGTTGGTTGGTTATCTGTTCTTTGTGGTTAGATTTGGTTAAGAAACTTGAAAAATTCAGCTATGCTTGGTCTTGAGTTATGTTTTCGATTTTTTTTCTTCGATATTAATCATAGAAATATTGAAGTTATAGGCTTATAGTCATAGTCATAGAAATTCGAATTTTTTTTTTCTTCGATATTAATCATAGAAATATTAAGTTATAGGCATAGTCATAGAAATTATAAAACTCATAGATGAAGGTTTTATGATAATTATTATATCACTAGAAATGTCATCTCCAATGAATTTAACTGAAAAATGGTAACAGAAAGAAGAAAAACTACAATTGAACCAAAATAGCATAACGAAGGTAAGACCAATTAAGTTCCAAGTTTCCCCAAGCTTAGCCTAAACTTGTCCAAATACAAAGCGAAAGAGAGACAATGAGACTTTATAACTTGTTATAAACGAAGCTATGAAAAAACTCATAATTTATCGTAATATTCATCAATGGTTTAGGTTTGATTGAACGATGCCAGTAAATTTCTCCAAAATTCCAAATTTTGAGTGTTTCTTTATAAATAGGATTTCATAAATGATCCAACACGATAAACAATTTTGCTAAAACGAAAGGGTGTGTCTTCTTTTTTTTATACAAAGCAAATGGAGTCTTCTTTTAGGGTGTTTTATGGAGTTTGTGTCTAATTTCAATCCTTTGCATTTCTGCATCTGATAAAAATCTGATCTTTACTCTCATTTTGTGTGTTGTCCTCAGTGGATACACCAATGGATCCTGATCCTCCAGTGTCAGATTTCGATAAAATCGAAGACCAGAAAGAAAACGGACCTTCTTTCCACTGCGATCTCTACGACACAGAAGAGCATTTGATGTCATTTGATTTCAATCTCTACTAGCACTCTTGGTGTAGCTTAATTCTGAGTTTTTGCTCGTTGTGTGGCAGTTGTCTACTCGTTTATCTGAAGCTCGGAATGCAAGAGCACTAACTAATATGGTTAAGGAGATTGATGCAAAGCTGGGGCCTTTAGAGATCAAACCAAAGAATGATGCTGACTCAGAGAAAGCTGTGGAAGAAGCTGAAACCAAAGAAAAACAAGAGACGAGTGACTTGAAGATCGATTCATTGGAGCAAACAGCGAGGGAAGCAGAGGTTTTAGTAGACAATGCGATGGTGGAGGAAGCTGGGGGGAAAGTTTCAGAAGCTGAGATAGCAGACAATGTTAACGAAGAAGGCGAATTGAAAGCTCAAAAGCTTTTGGAAATAGGCGAGTTTAGCAAGGAAGGAGACAACATCTCTGCATCTGATTTATCAGAGAGAACTGAAACCAAAGCTCCAGAAGTTGTGGTCATGGATGAAGATAGAGAGGAGAGTGGAGGAGAGTGGAGAGACAATACACTTAAGAACAAATGAAACCAGAGGTTTAGAGCTTGAGTCAGTGACGTGATTGAGAAAGAGAATAGAGAGACATAAATCAACCGAAGCTCATGTTTTCAATATATAAGCGTGTTTCTAATTTTTGCTTCAAGAATCTGGTTTTGTTCTATTTCCGGTTTAGCCAAGCTTTTTCTATTGTTGTTTCAAAAATCTTAAATTATTTCTCTTTTGAAGACCAATTTGCTCCAAAACTTTAATGACTACAACCTTATCATCATTCTACCCTACTCTGCTTCAAATATAAACACAACACCAAATATTTCGTTACAGAATTTGAGATATTGCATGTCAGTGAAAGTGACGATTAACCTTAAATCTTCTTTGCTCCAAATCTTTCGATATTATTTCGAAACATTCACTAATATTACTTAATTAGGTGTAAGTTTCATCAGTTAAATTTTTGGATTAATCATTACTGAATATCAAAAAAAATTTGAGGTACTTTGTAAATCCAATTTGCATTTTTATTTTTTTGTGCCATGTTCATGTTCCAGGAAGATTAATGCAATAAAATAAAATAAAAAATTACCAAGAATAAAACTTTAAAAGTATATTTATTTATTTTGATTTGGGGAAATTGTAAAACTGCACATTTTTGTGTTTCAATTTTCAAAACTACAGCTCTAAGATGTTCATTTTCAAAACTACACTTTTTCATTGAGTAAAAAAAATTTAAATCCTAAAATATAATATTGAACCCTTAAATTTAAACCCTAAACCATAAAATTTAAACCCTAGTCAAGTATTAGTAAACTCGAACTTAAATATTATGAATTTGAGTGTTTCTTTATAAATAGGATTTCATAAATGATCCAACACGAGAACAAGGTTGAGAATTTTTAAATGGTCTGCGATAAACAATTTTGGTAAAACGAAAGGGTGCGTCTTCTTTTTTTTTTTTATACAAAGCAAATGGAGTGATTCCATGATATATTCTAGCGAGTAAATCGCTCTAAATGTCGGCCACGGATGATCCAAATCCAACGTCAAATGAGAATTTGATGCATGTTAACTCCTTCTTCTGCCCATCCAACATCTTCATTTTAAGTGAGTATGTACCCTGTGAGAAATGAAAAGTATTAGATTGTTCCTTAAATGCAAAAACCGATAAACAAATTTTGGTTTGACACAAAAATATTAACTTAACGAGCCTAATGACTAAGCATGTCACGATATACACACAATGCTTCAAATTAATAAACATACTGTAAGATGGAAGCAAACAAAAAAATCAAGAAACTTACAGGAGGAGTAAAAATAGGTAGAACTTGGGAGTGCGATACCAAGAAATCTCCAACTGCGACGGGACATTTTGTCTTCTCACAAAGATCATCTGTCTCTGAATGAATACGCCATCCAAAGTATGAAACTTCGATCACCAACTTTCCGCTTGAGATCGCATCGTCTTCATATATATACGAACCAAACCCAAATCAGAAACAACAAAAAACAAAAAAATCAAATCAAAGAAACTCCATTTAAATCTTTCTGCTTCTTGAAGAACAACTAGAGGCAAATTCTGAGAATACAAACAAGTTGTAAACAACTATAGAGACGCACACTCTTACAGAACAAAAACATCAAAAGAATCGAACACAGCAAAGATCTATATCTCATGTGTAATACCAAATCTTCAACGAGGTATTAGAACAAAGAAAACTAGAAAAATCGAGTGTACCTGTGTTGTTGGCAGAAATGCTGAAAGTGGTTTCTTCTCCTCTAGATATAGGATAAGGCAATATATCAACTCCTTGCACCTTTACTTCATACTCTTCGTTCTTATCTGCAACCACACGCATCAGAAAATCAGATCGAGATTCAACAAAATAAGTTTTCCAAAATCAAATTTCAACCCAATAAAAAAGTAACTATCAGAATCATCTTTACGAAAATCGAACTGTATCCTCGGAAACAAAAGGCAATCGAACTATCGAAAACTTACAGCTAAATCGATCATAAAAAACACTATAAAAAACAACTGGAAATCACGAATCAACGCTTATGGGGACCAAACATACCGCAGTAGTGGACATCGGTGGTGGCTCTGACAATCGTTGAGACGAAGAGAAGATAAAAGAAGGCGAGAGAGAAGCTCAAAAATCTCGACATGATTGATTTTGATTCTCGAAGCAAAAGATGCGAAAATTTTAAGAGTTTGAGATGATGATTGACGAGGAGGAGAGGAGACTAAACAAGCAAGAGACAGAACAGAAATGCGGAATCGGAGGATTCTCATTTTCACAAGGTATGTCGGATTGATCCTAACCGTCGATATTGGTAGGTCCCTGATTCCTGCAAATAGACGGTTTAGATTTCGTAGCTAAACTCTAACTGTGTGGTTAACCGCATACGATTAGCAGTGAACAAACCGTTAGGTGGGATTTTGTAAACAAAATTCAATTGTATGATCAGCACTAGTTGGATTTGCCAGCTCAGATTTGACTCTATTTTACTAATAAACCATACAGCCCATAAAACTGAAATTTATTATTTTGGAAAACAATAAATTCCTAGTTCAATGGATTCTATCTTTTCCAACACCAAATCTTATCTAATAAACCAAGATATTTTTTTCCGTAAAAAAATTAAATTATTTTTCCATTTGAGAAAATATATTACTAGTATTATACTAATTTGTTTTGGGCCGTATGTGGTCAGGCCCATAAATGAAAAAGGCTTATTTGATGAAATGATTATGAATCGGACGGCGAAGGAGCTTTTAGTTTTTTTTTTTTTGACATTTGACAGATGGCTAGATCCCTCCTTCTCTGTTGCCTCTTCGCGGCGGCGCTGACGTCGTCCCTGACGGAGGCCGGCGACAACAACGGAGTGTACTCGCCGTGTTCAGACTCCAACGTGGCGATCGGCGATGGATTCACTTTCGGCATTGCCTTCGCGTCGAAAGAGACTTTCCTTGGTAACAATCGTACGGTTCAGTACTCTCCCTGCGATCGTCGCCACCTCTCGCTCAACGGAAACTCTGAGCTCGCCGTATTCAGACCTAAAGTCGATGAGATCACCCTCCTTACCATCAACACCTCCTCCAGCTCCTCCAGTTTCCGCCCGGTTCGTTCTCATCTCCGATCTATCTTTGGTGAATTAGGTTTTGGTCAGATCAGAAAATATAAAGTTTCATGTAGATCGTCGATCGGATCGGAATTTCTCTGCTCTGATTAGTTAGTTTAGTTTGTTGACTTATCAAAATCCCGGCTTAGAAGAACGTTAGCAACTTTTTTTTTGTTCTGGACGCTAAGCTAATGGTTGACATCTCTTGCATGATCGATTCAGTTTTTCTATCGGTAACAAAAGTTTTGCAAGTAGTCTCTGTTATTGGAAGATCTGGTTTCAGTGAGATGAGAGATCGAAAACAGAGGAGAAGTTTTGATTTGAAATACGAAATTATTGGTCTTGAATGTGTGTGTGTGTTAGCTTACGAAATGACCTGTTTTTAATGATGATACCTTTGTGATTTCCAGGATGCTTCAAAGGGATATATGGTAGCATTCGCTGGTGCAAAATACGCTGCAAGATCACTCCCAATTATGGTTGCTGACAGCAATCACATCGTCACAAGCTTTACCCTTGTATGTGAATAAGCTCTCTTAACTTAACCTCTTGCCACATGAATCAAAGTTTTCGTTATGCTAAACCATTGGTTAAATTCCAGGTTCTTCAGTTCCAGAAGGGGAGGCTTGAGAACTTGTTCTGGAAGAAAGACGGGTGCGCCAAATGTTCAGGGGATGCGAAGTTCGTGTGCCTAAACAAGGAAGAATGTGCGATCAAACCCCAAAACTGCAAGAACCAAGGAGGGCAAGTGGATTGCAGCTTGGGGATCCAGTTGGCGTTTTCAGGCACGGATAAGCACTACACCGCTTTGAACTCGTGGTATGAGGTTGCGAATCTGAAGCAGTACTCGCTTTATGGCCTCTACTCCAATCTAAAAGACTCACTAAGCAGCCAATTCAGTAACATCTTCTGATGCGTTTCGTTCTACTTTGTGTGATTTCTCGCCTGCTTTGTTTTTTTTTTTTTTCCCCCTTAATTCTTGGTCTCTTACTCGCATGATATATATGCTGTATTTTATTTCATGGCTTGCAACCTTCTTATGAGCTAAATAGTCAGATAACTAATATGTACTTACTTATATATATATATATATATATGTAATTCATTCTTGTGAGCTAAAATAGTTAGTATACTCTTAGATCTAGTGACACGATCGTGGAATCACATTGCCCCTATGCAACCTTTTCTCTCAGAGTGATCTTGACATAGTACTGACATGTTGGGGGAGAACACAAACAAAGTCGAGTCGACATGTTGTCACTCGAGTCGAGATGATAGCTCCTTTTGCATTTGCATGAGGAATGGGAGGTATTCTGTTAAATCTGCAGTCGGGGAAGAACACAAAAAAATATATGGTGAAGCTGAGCCTGAGACTCGTCTGTCATCGAAATTGAAACCAGAACCAAAAATCGGAGTATATATTTGTAAAGCTCTCTATGGTGCTTTCGATGTTATTATGAAATGTATGTAGAGTTCCTACTTTGAAAGCATTAGGGTTCCAAGCCCAAAAAGTGGTGACAAAAAGCTATTGATCATATTCATACCCAAATCAAGCAATGACAACAACTTCCACCGAGCCATAGTTTAAACGTTAAAGTGCATACATAGGCTTCGTCTGGTCTAAATCTTAAGGCATTGAAGGTGCGTCTTGGTTGATGAGTGATTCTCCATAGTAGAAAGGCATATATATACTCGCAAGTGCATTCAGATTGGGAAAGCAAAGATAAAAAGAAAGAAGAAGAAGAGGCTGGTCTTGGGCAACGGAGAGTATGTGAGATGAAGAACTGATTGGAAATATAATATTCTTTCTGATATATAATATCGATGTATATATAGCTAGCATTATAATATTCCCAGTTTTATGAAAGAGAACTCGGTTGAATTAGCTTCTCAAAATTACCAACTACAGTAATTTGACATCATGGTAAATCATAAAGACAAGATAATGAGTTTTAAAGGTCCATACATAAGTCAAGCAAACAAACACAAACAGAAAAAAAAAACTTAAAAAAACAAACAAACGAACACATAACTCATACAAAACATAACACCATTAATCCTACGAGTCTAGAAATGAGGATTGTTAAATCCCGGCCAAGCCCTATCGATATCAAACGATATCGCATCAACATTACCTTCTGCGGCGGCTGTTCCATTTTGTGGTGGCGCCACTTGACGGAGACCATCATTGGTCGTCGTCATAGTGTTGCTCCTCCAGTTGAATTGTGGGTCAACATTGTTGATGTTGCTTCCTTCCTCAAAACGGTATTGCCTTGGCTGACTCATAGACATCATTGGATTATTGATCACGTTATGGTTCTGCAACGGTTGAGAGACTGATCCAAACAAACCAGGGAAGGTCATCACTGGTGTACCAATCGGATCCATATGTTCTAAACGAGGGTTTCCATTGCTGCTGCTTCCTTGGTACGGACGGTAACTTCCATTGTTGAATCCCGTCCAGTCCCTATTGAAATCAAACGACATCGCATCAACATTAGGTGGTGGTGGTGGCATTTGATGAAGACCAGGCATTTGATGAAGACCATTGTTGGTCGTCATAGTGTTGCTCCTCCAGGGAAATTGTGGATCTCTGTTGTTGGTGTTGCTTCCTTCCTCAGTACGGTATTGCATTGGTTGACTCATAGACATCATTGGATCAATGTTCATGTTATGGTGCTGCAATGGTTGAGAGACCGGTCCAACTGAACCATGGAAGCTCATCGCTGATGTACCAGTCGGCTGCATCCCTTGAACATGCAGGTTTCCGCTGCTGCTGCTTCCTTGGGACGGAAGGTAACGTCTAGGGTTTGGAACTGCATTGGACGATGCCATTTCCATCCCAATTGTCTGGTGGATCTGAGGGTTGACCGGTTCGGGAGATGGATAAAACCATTTATCCATTATGTAATGAGGTTTATTCTCCCTGATCACATCACCAATGTTAATCCTTTTCCCAACAACTTCATCAATCCACTCTGATCTATCATCTTCTTGACCACCTCCTACGATAACATCACTGGTGATGGTCCTAAACCCCTCGGATTGTGCCGCAAATGGTTTCACCGGTGGATCGCGAAGAGGTGGATGCTCCACGGAGTCTAGCTTCTTCCTGAGATGCATGATCTTCTCCTTGGAGAAAGATATCAGTTTATGGATCTCATCCAAATTAAGATCACCAAATTTACGACCATGTTGTAGCTGCGCCATCAGCTGATCGCTCTCATGCTCCATATTCTTTTTCTGGCTCTTCATCAACTTCTCATTAACCTTATTTGTCTTCTCCGTCACGTATGACATGAGGTTCGTCTCTTTCCTCTTCTGTTCGATCCGCGGTAAGGCGAAGAAATCGTCTAATATGTCACGAGCCGCGTCAACAGATGGAAACACCGTTGGCTCAGCTTTGTTAGGGCTGAACATGATCAGACAAGCCGTTGTATCGCACAAAATTGCTAGCTCTTCTACCTTTTTCACTACCCCTAACCCCCTTTTCTTCAAACTCAACATTCTTGAGTTTTGATTCGTTACCCATGCAAGTTGCACCTTTTTTTTCCCCATGATCACTCTTCAGTTTTGATATATTTCTCTCTTTTTATGAGTTTTATTTTTTGTTGAGTATATGAGAAAAAACAAAGCACTTGTTGATTTATTTAAAGAGATTTGAAATAGAGATATAAGATGTATAATAATTTATAATGATGTAAAATTAATTACTGTTTATTTTTTTTATAGTAAGTCTAGTCATTCAAAATTGAAAAATGCGCCAAAATAACCTATTAATAGCAGTTAATAGCGCGCCAAATTTATTAACACAAATAAATAAACCACCAAAATTTTGATTTGACTATATAGTAAATTAAATAAATATATCAACTTTGAATGTATAAACTTTTAATTTACTACTTTAAATAGGATTACTTTTCTTTTACTTTGAAATTGTGATATTATTGAGTTGCCAAAAATAATATTGAATATGTATAGATATATACAAATAGAGTATTTTGGTAGTCGATTAATGATTTACAGTGTTCTTAATTACTTCTTAGTAATAAATTTTGAAGTCAAAGAAATAAGTATGTATTTTTTTTCTTCAAAAGCTAAAGTATGCAACAATGTTAAATTTTATCATTTTTCATGTTGGACTTGATAATAGGTTTTTTTTTTTTTTTTTTTTTTTTTTTTTTTAATTNGGTAATCTCAGACCTATGGAGAGGCCCAAACTAATATTCTGGGGGAAGTGCAGCCTACGGATAGACCCTCTCACCGGATATTCAAATGTAAGCAAGGGCCAGATCCATGTGGCAAAATGGTATAATGGTTTTTTTTTTTTTGCATTTATAATTTTGACATTTCTAAAAGGGGAAGTGGGAGATGCTTAAACAAATGATAAGTTAGTTTTGATAAATAAACATGTTATTGCACTTAAATAATCATGGTATTTTTAGTTATGTAAAAAAAGAAACCTCGGTTGAATTAGCTCCTCAAATTACCAAATAGTTGGAAAATCAAATTGTTTTATTGTTATAAGGGAATGAAAGACACAAACACAGTTCGAAAAAGATTCAAACAAAAATTTAAAATAATATTAATTAAAAGTCTAGAAATGATATTCGTCTCAGAATAACTCATACCGAACATAAAAACATAAAACCATTCCTACAAGTCGAGAATTAGATCCCAAAAATGACCAACTAGGTTGTTGACATCATGGTAAATCAAAATGACAAAGATAAAAGGCTTTTAAGGTCCATAACCATGAATCCTTAAGCAAACAAACACTGAAACACATAAACTGAAAGATAAAAAACAGAACACAAACACAGTTTCAAAAGAACTCAAAAGCAAACTTAAAACATAATATCATTCCTACAAGTCTAGAAATGAGGATTGTTGATTCTCGGCCAATCCCTATAGATATCAAACGATATCGCATCAGCATCACCTTCTTCGGCACTTGTTCTATCAGGTGGTGGTGGCTCTTGACGGAGACCATCATTGGTCGTCACAGTGTTGCTCCTGCAATGAAATTGTGGATCACCATTGTTGATGTTGCTTCCTTCCTCTTTCATTCCAAGCCCACGGTTCATGAAATCAAAAGGGTATTGCCTTGGTTGACTTATATCCATTATTGGATTATTGCTCATGTTGTGATGTTGCTGTAATGGTTGAGAGACTGAGACAAGCAAATCACTGAAGGTCATCACTGGGGGACCAATCGGCTCCATCTCCCAATTGGGGTTTCCATTGCTACTACTTCCTTGGTACGGAAGATAACTTCCTTGGTACGGAAGATAACTTCTAGGGTTTGGATCTTCAATCGTGGCTCGCTGGTGGATTCGAGAGTTGAGTCGATCATCAGTAGATGCAGGAAACCACTTATCCATCAAGTAATGACTTTGATTGTCCCTTAGTAGAGAACCGATGTTAACCCTTTGCATTGCTTCATCATTCTTCCCCAATCTATCGTCTTGGCTGCCTCCTATCACGAAAACATTATTTTTAGTGATCTTAGGGTACTCCTTGGACTGCGCCTCAAAAGGATGCACTGGTGGATCACGAAGAGGAAGATGCTCCACGGAATCTAGCCTCTTCCTGAGAAGCATGATCTTATCCTTTGAGAAAGATAGCAATTTATGGATCTCATTCAAGTTAAGATCAACAAATGCACGACCATGGTGGAGTTGCATCATCAGTTGATTGATCACATGCTCCGTGTTCTTCGTATGACTCTTCCTCCATTGCTCTTGAACTTTTCCTGTCTTCTCCTTGAGGTAGGATTCAAGGGTCATCTCTTTCTTCTTCTTCTCGATCTCTGGTAAGGCAAAGAAATCGTCTAGGAGGTCACGAGCCGCCTCAGCAGATGGCCACACCGTTGGCTCAGCCTCGTTGGGGCTGAATATTATCATACAACCCTTTACATCACACAATATAGTTAGTTCTCTTGCCTTTTTCACCAACCCTAACCTTCTTTTTTTCAAACTTATTACTCTTGAGCTTTCATTCGCTACCCATGCAAGTTTCACTTTTTTTCTTGTCATGAGCACACACTCTTTGATTTTGATATTTTTTTGAGTTTTTGTTTTTTTTTTTCTGTTTTAATTGGTGTCATGGAAGAATATTGCACTAGTGGTTTATATAAGTAGAATTGAAACAAAGAGATAAGGTGGATGATCTTGCTCGTACCTATCGTTTTGATCTTTATATGTAAACTTCGTATATTCGGTTTGAATTTCCGAAACCTTTTTTGGTATTCTAATATTGTCGACGAAAAAACGGGTGAATTCGTAAAGATATGAATTGAATGTTTTTGTTTGAATAGTATTAGATTTTTGTTGACGCATTTAAGATAAAACTAAACTGGTTCGATCTAAACTGAATCAAAACTATTTTTCTAGAAACTGAAAAATATACAGTATTTTGTTTAATATAATTATTTTCAAATATCAAAAAGATCAAAAAACTAGATTTCAAACCATAGTGAAAAAAAATTGAAACTAGATTTCCTAAAAATAAAATAAATACATTTTAGATTTTTAAAACAATTCGGTTCAAAATTGAATTCCAAACTAAACCAAAATCGTACCAAGCTGTTTACATTACTTTGGTTTATACATTAATTATTTGTTCGAAACCAAACCAAATTTGAAACCCGAATTGAACCATGTTTGAAATATCTATTCGGCTATTTTGTTCTATGAAATTATGTAAAATAAATTTCTTTCCAAATATGTTGGGAGAATAATATAACTTTGTGGTCAAAGTCAATACACCGAATTTATGATATATATAACTCGTAAATTTTCATTAGTTAATGCTTATAATTTGATTGACCATACCATTTCTATTATTGTGCATTGTACAAATTAGCAAGTTTGCCAAAACGTTGACTGTATATTTGAAGATTATATTATGAACAATTATATTACTGACTATTATGAATATATAAACGTTTGACTGTTTGGATATAAATACTATTTTAACATTTTCGGCTAATTTGGAAACATATTAAAATGTTCTTGCTATATCCCTTAGAAAAAGTTGACTTCAAATTTTATATATATTTTCATTATTTTCTTGATTTTAAATATGTAAAACATAGATATATTTATATCATATCATACATTATATATGTAAAAACGAAATTTATTTTATTTAAAATGATCCTTATTTTGAATGATTGGGGTTATATATATATATAAAATTGAAGAGTAGTGAATCTTAAGTCTTTGATAATCTATTGTTACCATCTTATCTTTTAATTGCTGCATTGGTTTTTTCGTTTAATAGATTCAAGATTAAGGTTATCTATGCAATTTCTCACGATCATGAAATTATCCCATTACGTAAACCTTTAAGCACTAAAAATATCAGGAGAAATATAGCTTCAATATAAAAATATCAGCCTTACTTTCAATTTTCTTAAGAGGTTTATTGCATAAAAAGTTATAGAGCGTAAGCATATTGGATAAAACCAATTTCTCATAAGCATAAATACGTTTGTGACCAATTTCTCATAAGCATAAACACGTTTGTGAAACATTACAGAAGGGAAGTAATCAAGCTGAACTTTTGACTACGAAAGACATTCTCCAATAGCAATAAACCAACTATAATCAGTTGCACTCACAAACCGATCTACTGTATCTTATTAAAATAAATCAGACACGCATCGCATAAGGAAGTGTGAAATATTGCTCATTCGTTTACTTATCTAGGATAAATTTAGTTACCAAGTAGCTATAGCTCGACTGGTAAAAAATCCTAGGCAAAGCTTAGAAGTTGCTTGAGACTAAACCAATATTATATACTGTGGTTCTAGACCTGGGGTGAGGCCCAAAATCTCCTGATACACATTCAGCTTATCCTTTCCTTATATCAATAGCCTAATCGAAAAGTCATGTGAAGTAGCTATGAGCCAATAATAAACCATTTGTTTCGTTTATTAAATTCAGTTGAGATTTACCTTTGGGCATTTGGATTTCTCTCCTAAATAACCAAATGATACTTCTTCTGTTTCATATTACTTGTCATTTTGGCAAAATGTATCTGGACAATATATAGATGTATCAAGCTCAAAACACATCTAGTTACATCCAGATACATTACAAATAAAAAATGGCAGAAAGACAACTAATATAAAACGGAGGGAATATCGTGTAGTAGCCCTGTGCATTTCGGGAAAGGAATCCCGTTCCCACTCTTACCCGTTTAAAAATTACCAAACTTTTTGGGAATGAGAATTTGTAATTTTCCGTTTGAGAACATTTCTTTTAGTCAAACGGATAAGAGAAGGGTTCGGGAAGGGTGCATAATTTCCCGATTTTCCCGTTTAAAAAATATAAAATTGAAAATTAGATATTTTTTCTTAAATATCCCGATTATTCCCATATTTTCTCGAATTTTCCCGTAATTTCCCATATTTTTCTATATTTTTCTGAATTTTCACATAATTTCCCGAAATATCTTCAATTTTCCCAATTTATTAATACTTTGGTTATTGATTTTTCATTCCCAAATTTCCCGTTCCCTTCCTATCATGTAGTACGACGAATCTCTATGTACTATTTATTGGGAAGAAATAACTTGAAATATGTCTAGATTTGTGTATAATAATGCTAAATCTTTTGTGTATACTATTCTACATTTGACCGCACATAGGTTTATCTTTCGTGTAAGGTGCTCCGTTGCACCTTTTGTGGAGGATAGGTTAAAATGATGCGACGTTAAAACATACGACGACGAATATAAGTCTAATTTACTCCTATATCTTGCTAGATATCTTTTTATTATGTTTGCAATTGTTTCCAATTTCCCGCGATATAACACAGAGAAGTGGTTACTCATAAACTATGTGTTAGAGCTTTATACCAAAAGAGGTTAAACCAAATAAAAACAAACCCTGAAATCACATAACAGTAGGGAAAAACACCATATAGCAACATAAATAGATACAAGTACAACGGAAATGTTATACTAATTTTCTCAGCTAACCCATATTTTTCAGTTCTTTCACAAAAATCAAATAAAAGGTGACTAATGACAAACAAACCAGCTGCAGAAAGTAGAAAACACAAAGCTGCTGGTTTGATGAAAGGTTTTCCAAAAGAAATAATATATTTGCATATCACGAAAAACTCTCACTTCAACGCAATAGACGCCTAGCCTGAGGAGGACTAGGTGGTGATTGACCTGCATTTGGCTGACCTCCTCCACCACCACCGCCGCCTCCGCCTCCTCCTCCTCCGTTGTTCGCCCATGGTTTAATAACAAGAAGAACCACAACAATGATGATGATGATGAGGATGATAGTGGCGTAACACATCCATTTACGAGTGTTCTTCTGGTAAACCCGAGCGGTTTGTAGCTGGTCAGTTCCGCCTCTGATAAAGGAGCTGGCTCGGCCCACGTGGCTCTCAATGTCGTCGAGCTGAGACCCCTGGTGCTCGACCATCACCGCCATGTCTAGAAAGACCTGGTGAAGCTCCTTGAGGTTCTTCTCAATGTCTTTGACAGCGTCGTGCCTTTCTTGGATCTCGTTTATTGTGTCTAAGACCCTTCCTCTTCCTTGTTCTTGAATTGCTTTCTGCAAGAATCTCTCACTCTCTCCTGCAACAACAAAGATCCCGAATTGGTTCACAGACCACTCATGTAAAAGAATATGTCTAGTGTTTCTGAGATCAAGCTTCTTTTCAGTTCCAGGTGAAAGCAACTACGAAACTAGCACAAGGAAGGATATATTCCTGCTACATACCATACACAAATCAATTTTCATGGTTTAAATGCAAAATCTGAAGTTATAGCTCTTCACAATCTGATTTGTTTCAGGGGACAAATTCCACATGTTCTGGTTTGGGAGATGCTAAATTCAAAATGCAAAATCTGAAGCTAAACATTGTGAACAAATAAGGCTTGAAGCAGTATCCTGAAACTCATATGCAACGAAATGTTCTCATATACTAATTCATTAGCATCCAAACTTGGAGAGTGTTCATCTTAAACCCTGAACTATGTAATTTTAGTTGAATTTTGGCTCTTTGTATTCCAAATTGTAACGCCCAAGTGATTCGACTGGAAGAGACGATGAAACTAACCTGTGGAAATAAGCCGATCTAGTGTTCTTTCGTCTGGATTCTCGCCGGTGACGGTGAAGTATCTCCTCTGTACAGTCTCTCTATACTCCGACGAGATTAGCTCCCTCAAGCGGTTGAAACTGTCCATGGAGTCCTTCAATTTCTTCCTCAGACCATTGAGGACGGACGTCCGGGTTCGATCGGAGGAGGATCCAGGTCCACAACCAGGGAGGCTCCGATTAGCAGCATTGGCGCGATCGAGCGCCTCGAGTTTTACCTTGATCATCTTCGCCTTCTTCAGAGCTACTCCGACGTCGCCGTCCATCTTCGAGCGGAGATCCTTAACGGCTTTGGCATTGTGAAGTGTCTTGCTCTGCTCGTGAGACGACTGGAGTGTTTCGTTGAGCCGATCTAGCTCCTTCAGCTCCTCTTTCACAGATTCCACATCTTCGAAGAACTTGTCTAAGTTCACACCACCAGTTGATCCCGCCGGATGCGTCATCTGAACTCCGCCGCCGCCGCCTTCGGTACCGTCTCGGCGAGGGGATGGTTCTCCGCGGAAGCGAGAGAACGAGCTGGAAAATAGATCGTTCATCGAAAATCAAAATCAAAAATCGACGGAGAAAGAGAGAGAGAGATTCAGATCGCAATCGATCAACAGAAAGAGCTAATAAGGAAGGAGCAAAGTCGTACTGATTCAACCACACGGTTTATCGAAAGACTGAAGAGGGTATAGAGACAGAGACAGACAGAGAGAGAGAGAGAGAGAGAGAGGAGGAAAAGTCCAAATGGATTATTTGCTTAGAAAAAGGTTCGGAGAAGAGGTCAAAAAGAGAGAATTAAGAAGGAAGTCTCCATGGTTGACTTGGAAGCTTCTGAGCAAGTGACAATGGCGGAGAAGGGAAGGTGAAGGTGAAAGCGTGTGACGTCTACGGTAAGTCGATAATGAGCAAACAGCTCACAAAGTTACCCATTTCACATTTATTAAAGAAAGGCTTTTATGCATATAAATCTCAAAAGGTATATATAAATTAAAACATTTATTGCACGTATATATTATACTCACGGTTTTACTTTTATAATACTCCACCTTATCTTGCTTAGTGGGAAAATTAGTAGTAGTTTTTTTAAGTTCTTGTTACATACAAAAAGAAATGAAATACTGTAGCAAAGTTTCATGAAAAATGTTAAGACTATACAAGATGTCTTTGGCCCAGTTTTTCAAGCAAACCGAGAAACCTAAAGGTCCATATTGAATAAAACCAATTGGTAAAGTTGGCTCGAACTGAGGCCCAAACAATCAGAAATTCGGACTCAAGAGGAAGCCTAGCAAGCATCATGAATTATGAGTTTTACTTTTTACTACACTTGAACCATTTGACAATAATTAAAGAACCAATGTCTTTACATAGATAGAGAAGCCGTCCAATCGGCCCTAAGCTTTTATCGGCGATTAGAGAATCAAGGATCCCAATCGTCGTCTTTTCAAAGAATTCAACATGGTGCTTGAGTGAATTGGTTGAGATCCTCAAGTGCTATATGGAGTTGGATCAATTGGTGATTCCTATTTTCTACGAAGTTGATATGATGTCATCAGCAACAATGACGTTTCCTACACTCATAGTAAAAAAATGGTAACTACAACATAACTCACCACCACCTCAGCCCCATACATACAAACCAGCTTCCAACAATTACAAAGGTACCAGTCATCGACTCTTTTTCTTGAGAACTCTCATTTCCTTTTCAGAATATTTGCCTTTAATACTGAGATTAAAAAACTAAGTGGTTGGATCAAAATCAAGAAGGCTCTCGAAAGTTTTCTCCTTGGACTTATATTTCCTCTGTTTGCACTTCTTCTTCATCTTTGGGCTCATTTTTCTCACTCACAGTTTAGTGTTTTAGTTTCAGTTTGGTGTATTTTTGTTGTTTTATAAGTGTATTTCAGTTTGCTGTCATTTGGCTCATGTTTGATTATGCCTTTGATGTTCTTTTTTAATATAATTTCGTTTCAGTTTTAAAGGCAAAAAATACATATAACAAAAATTTCTAAAGACTTTAACTTTAGAGAATTTGAGGATTTTGGAGCCTCCATGAAAATAGGATTTTAGTTTTAGGTTTTTGAACAACTTGTTTTTACTTACATATGGGGGTGTTTAAGAGTAAAAACATATCGTATTTTAGTTATAAACTTATAATGTGAAGGGTTTTTATTATCGAATAAAGGCTAAGTAACTGAGAAGTTTCCGTAAGATCTACAAGGGGTTTTATTACTAAAAAAACTTAAAAAATTACTAGTAGTGTTTTTGCTTCTTTTCGATTTATATGTTCTAACCCTTACTAATCAATGCAATCAGCCAATTAGGGAATAAGAATTTTTTTATTATATAACTCTTAACAGAAATGTATAATCTCGTGGATTGCATATACTGTTGTCAAAAAAAAAAAAAAAAAAAAAATCNAACATTTGATGGCTGAGTCACACAGGGTTGAAATTAAGGGGGTGTAATGAAATTAGGATTTAGAGTGATTTAGGCTGATTTGATTTTTATATAGTTTTTAGAAGATTTTGTGTGAATTATATAATTTCAAGTGATTTTAGTTAAAATGTTCTAAAATCTCACTTTACCATGTGATTTGAAATATTTTATTTTTAACAAGAAAATCTCTCTAAATCAATTTAAAATCAAATAATTTTTAAAAAATCTACTTTTAAAAATATTTCTAATAACAGTGAATTTGAAAGTGAATTTTAAAATCACAAGTTCAATAATACTGAATTTTAAAAATATTTTTAGAATACAAGTTTAAATAACACTAGGTGATAACCCGCGCCCTGCGCGGGGTGAAATATTTGTTAATTTGTTTTTTGTAAAAATTATTAGTGTTTTTTTTCCATAATTTATTCTTAATTAATTTCAAGAAATAACACATAATATCACAATTCAAAATCATAATATCAATCACATGTAATAATCCATATTTAAATTGTTATTATTTAAAAAAAATAGTAAAATTGTATATATTATTTTTAATCATTACGGTTAAATATGGTATAATTATCCTTTTCCTTTTCTATAAACCTTTTCTATAAACAAAATAAATACTATGTGAAATAGATTCAAATGTGGTAACATTATATATGTTAAGTTCAATACATATTAAATAAAATCATTGCTCAAAAACATAATAATTCATGGCTGATTTATAGGTTAATTTATTATTAATATGGAAAAATAATATGTATTTGAATCTACTCATAATTAAAAATTTTCCATATAAGACATTATATTTATTGGCGATAACCAAGTCGCCTTGGCTAGTGGTAATGGACTCACAGCTGTGAGTACCGCCACTCGGGTTCGAGTCGCCTTGGCCACTTAGCTGTGCCCTTAATGATGAGATAACACATACCCGGATGCAAGGCCTCGTGGGATTAGTCTTTGGGCATAGAAAGTCATTGGGATCCCCACGGTTATCAAAAAAAAAAAAATTATTGGCGATATTATCATATAATTAGAAAATCTTGAAAAAATTCAGTAATTATTTTTTAGAACAGTAAAATAAATTTCTAATTTTGTATGAAATTATATATGAGAAAAAATGTTTACAATTAAATTTATTAAATATTCATTTATATACATATATATGTTCCAAAATCTAATATATTGAAAAAACAAATTGTGTAAATAATTTTGAATTATTTATATTAGTATTCGATTCTATAGTCTACATTATTTACAGCCTGCAAATAATGCATCTCAAACCTCTTAAGATTAAGTAAACAAAAATTCTTTCGTTATTAAATCCAAAACTATATTAGGGATATCGTAGTATTTAATCCTGAATTAAAAGGTCATAATATCTAATGGTATTCCCTGTTAATTCTCTTGTATGTTTTATCTTAATTTAAAAACTCTTTTAAATAAACCTGATGATAACATATCAGTGCATTTCCTTTTAGGGATTAGACAAATCACCGTAAATCACTTCAGCTCTTTAAATGCACCACCCTTAAATGTATAAAATGAATCTGAATCAGACTATCCGCTAAGTTGCAGTTTACCGGTTCGACCGGACGGTCCGGATCTAAAATCATTACTCGATCTCGTCGCTCATATATGAACACAAGACCTAACTAAACCCTAAATCTCTCTCTCTACTCTCTCATTTCTCTCGTTCTCTCTCCCTTTTCTCTGTAGCTCTTCACGCATCTGCAATGGCATCGATGATGGTAAGTTGCATCTACACTCTCTGTATATACATATACATATTTATGTTTAGACACTTACTCACGCCGAATCTACTTTGGTTGGTTTCGTTGAGCAGCAACCGCAAATCATTCTGCTCAAGGAAGGCACGGACACTTCTCAGGGGAAAGCGCAGCTAGTGAGCAACATCAACGCTTGCACGGCGGTCGGCGATGTTGTTCGGACTACTCTGGGGCCGCGAGGGATGGACAAACTCATCCACGACGATAAGGGATCCGTCACCATTTCCAACGACGGCGCTACCATCATGAAGCTCCTCGACATTGTCCATCCGGCCGCTAAGATCCTCGTCGATATCGCCAAATCCCAAGATTCCGAGGTACTGTTTGCTTTCGATTTTGGCCCAATCTCAGTTTTCAGTGACATCTCAATAGAATTTTATGTGCCCTTTTCTAAATTGAATACTGACTTTATTGGTTATTGATCTGGATCTTGGATCTCCAGTGTTTGCATTAAGTGCGATTCAGTATATAGATCTTAGAAAGAGTGATTGTGTTCACCAACAGTGAATTTTGTGCTGCTGCTTTTGTTGTTGGATAGGTCGGTGATGGGACAACTACAGTTGTGCTTCTTGCAGCAGAGTTTTTGAAGGAGGCTAAGCCGTTTATTGAAGATGGTGTTCACTCCCAGAATTTGATTAGGAGTTACCGCACTGCAAGCTCTCTGGTTTGTGTTTCCTTCTCGTCTAGTATATAATTGCAAGTCTTTAGTTGTTGGATCTAATAATCAACACTGTTTATTGGTTGCGTAGGCAATTGCGAAGGTCAAAGAACTCGCTGTTAGCATTGAAGGGAAAAGCGTAGAGGAAAAGAAAGGTTTGTTGGCTAAATGTGCTGCGACGACTCTTTCCTCTAAGCTTATTGGTGGAGAAAAGGAGTTTTTTGCTACCATGGTTGTTGATGCTGTAATGGCGATTGGAGATGACGACAGGCTAAAGATGATTGGGATTAAAAAGGTAAAGAAATCATGTTTTTCTTCTTATTGTACAGAGATGTTGTGTTTCTTTCATTCTTTAGTATTCTGCTGTGATTTTTTAAATTGGTTATGCTTAGTATGTCGGTTAATGTTTCTTTTGTCTATGTCCAGTCTTGTGCTATGCTCTGTATATCGCACAACTTCAATTTTACACGGCTTTTTGCAAAATCCAATAGCATAGCATTTTACTTGTTATCTAGCAGTTTTCAAGTTGGAATCATTTGCCACAAGTTGGAATTTTATTGCATTTCATTTCTAAAGCCCAGTTTGTTTTGGACAAGTAAGGATGAGCATAGTGCTAGAGGGTCCAGATAGAATGTCTTAAAATTGGGATTTGTAAACGTTCAATTCGAGTGAAAGACATTTCCTTTTGTGCCTATCTTTGAAGCTAATGTCTTTCTCCGCAGGTTCCTGGTGGCAATATGCGAGACTCTTTCTTAGTTGATGGTGTAGCTTTCAAAAAGACATTCTCGTATGCTGGTTTTGAACAACAGCCGAAGAAATTCCTTAACCCCAAAATTCTCTTGCTCAACATCGAACTGGAGTTGAAATCTGAGAAGGAAAACGCTGAGATAAGGTTGGAATTCTGGCTATTTATGTTAATATTTCCCTTCAAGTAAGCATCTGTTGGCCTTATTTGACTTGGCTCCTTCCATTTTCTTCACAGGCTGTCAGATCCATCACAGTATCAGTCAATAGTTGATGCAGAGTGGAACATCATTTATGACAAGCTAGACAAATGTGTCGAGAGTGGAGCAAAAGTTGTTCTTTCTCGATTGGCTATTGGTGATCTAGCTACACAGGTTTGTTGATTTCCTTTGTCTTTTATTGGTTTATCTACCACGAGGATGTTTTCCCTGCATAGCCATAGCCAAGCTGTATATTAACGTCTATTTTTATTTCTTGTGAAATCATTCAACATCTTTGAGGCATGATTACATTGGTTGGTTACATGGTTATTGTCGTTGAGGCATGATTACATTGGTTACTTTAAAGTTGCAGTCGTAAGTTACCATGTTTTTGTATATGTAGATGTTTTATTTTCTGAGAAACCTCTGAGTAAGTTCATTTTTCTTGTTAATCAATATTGTTCACAATGGTACCTCGCATCTTGTTGCTTCATTTTCATATCCTCTAAGAGAGTGCTTGACTGTGTCTTACTCATTTGACTGAAGAAAGTTGGCATTTTTCTTTGCAGTACTTTGCAGATCGCGATATATTCTGTGCTGGCCGTGTAGCTGAAGAAGATCTTAATCGTGTGGCTGCTGCAGCCGGAGGAACAGTTCAGACGAGCGTCAACAACATAATAACCGAGGCTAGTGAAAAAATGATTTTCCTTGCTTGCTATGTGGATATGCTCACTGGCAGATGACTTGTTGATTATGTTCCTTTGAATCAGAGATTGGTTTTAATATTCTACAGGTTCTTGGAACTTGTGAGATATTTGAGGAAAAACAAGTTGGTGGGGAGAGGTTCAACATATTCAGTGGTTGCCCTTCAGGACGTACAGCAACAATTGTCCTCCGTGGTGGAGCTGATCAGGTATACATCTAATATTGAAAGCTTCGTGAATAAACACCAATCTCCATATAAATATGAATTTTTCGGAACGTTAATGGCAGTTCATCGAAGAGGCTGAGAGGAGTTTACATGATGCGATTATGATTGTGAGACGAGCTGTAAAGAACTCAACCGTTGTTCCCGGAGGTGGAGCTATAGATGTGAGTATCTTCCATCCAATGTGGTTCAGTATTTAAGTTTTGTGCGTAGGTTAATATCATTGACTGCTTCTGGTTGTAGATGGAGATAAGCAAGTACTTGAGGCAGCATTCACGAACAATTGCTGGGAAGTCACAACTTTTCATCAACTCTTATGCTAAGGCTCTAGAGGTACACTTACTGCTTGGCTTGGATGTTTTACGTTTGTGCTTCTTGATTTCTGGAAAACTAAGGATTGTCCAGATTGATCTTTGGCTAGGATTTGAAATTTGTTTGTTCGCCTTTGAGAAAAAAAATTGGATTAACACTGGTTTTGGTGGTATCACAGGTTATTCCACGTCAATTATGTGACAATGCTGGATTTGATGCAACTGATGTGTTGAACAAACTAAGACAAAAACACGCTATGCAAAGTGGTGAGCCCTTCTCTCACAGTCACACAGAAGACTGATGTAGGAATGTTTTGATAAGTAGCTTAATCTCATATCCGTGTTATATGATAGGTGAAGGAGCTTCATATGGAGTGGACATTAACACTGGCGGAATTACAGATTCATTTGCTAACTTCGTCTGGGAACCAGCAGTTGTAAAGGTGTCGCAAGATTCTATAAAATTTCTTCTTTTTTACTTCTTGAGGTATCTTTCTGTTGATATGATTGATAGAAAGGTTTATTTAACATATCTTTTGATGGCAGATCAATGCTATAAACGCTGCAACTGAAGCAGCTTGCCTTATTCTTAGTGTGGACGAAACCGTCAAGAACCCTAAAGTAAATAGCATTTGCTCTCATGTTCCTCTGTATGCTCTGATAAAGTACATATATATTATAGTGTATTGTATTTGATAACTGTGTATGAAAAATCGCAGTCGGAGAGTGCACAAGGAGAGGCTGCCGCAGGAGCAATGGGGAGAGGACGCGGTGGAGGTCGTGGCCGTGGAATGAGAAGGCGATAAGTTCTCTTTCTTATGGCAAACTTGTGGACTTCTTCTCTAAATTTCGATTTTTGTTGAATTTTGGTTTTGAAATTAACAGAGCTTTTTATTGTATTTGTGTTGAATTAGAATACTGTTCGGTATGTCCATACAGTTTGTGGAAGATAAGTTTTAGTGTGGTTTTTTTATAACACTTTATTTGTTTAATCAGATAATGACGAGGGTGAATTAGTGTAACATAATCTATAGTTGTCACTAACCATATGCATCATCACCATCTTCATCATAGTAAGATTGTTCTAATAATGTCGTGGATCCACCAAATCTAAGAGCTTAACTTGAGTACCTATGTAAATAGCTAAAAACCAACTCGTGAGTGAAACTCTGAGAGTAGATCTTTGGGTGAAGAGCTTAAAAGCTTAGCAACTAGAGTTACATCAACACATGGAAACATCTTCCACTTATCAAAATGATCTCTAAGTATCTCTTTGGCTTTCTCCTTCATGCTCAAACTACAATCCACTCTTAGAACGGAACAGAGCTTCTCCACAGTCCCAACGTTCACCATCTCTTCCACCACCTCGTTTTCCGGCGAGAATTTGGACACTGTGCTTAGGATAGACATAGCTCTATCGTCAGCGGCAGTCGAAACCCTCAGTAACCGCTTTGTCATAACCGCGATTCCGCCTCTATGAGCAAGAATCTCGGCTCTACCATTGGCGCAACAACACAGACGAGACAAAACTCCTAAAACAAGTTCTGTTGTTCTCTTCTCACTGATTGAGCTCAGTTCGAGTTCGATGAGTTCGGAAACGGCACCGTGATCCACAAGGATTGTTCGGTTTCGGCTCCACGAAGAGGTCTCTAGCAGAATCATCAGCGCAGCGGTCACTGCTTGTTTGATGACCAAACTATGATCAAGCTTTGATGGTTTTCCCAGACTACTGTTTGATGATTGCACCGTATCTCTGACGCTAGGGTTCGTGCGGCTGAGACCACTTACTACATCCTTGAGAAACCTGATGATCCCTTTGAAAACGTCGGGATTCAGTCTCTCGACGATATGAGAGGAAGTGTTTTCCGTTAGATTCCTCAAGAGTACGATTGTGTAAGCCTTGTTGAGGAAATCTTGTTGGTGTAAAACCCAAGTTAATGATTCCAAGACTCGATCGTTTTCGATCAAGATTGTTCTTGCGTAGTTTGATGGAACACCGATCAGATGAAGAAGACGCAGAGACTCATTTAGACCTTCGATACGAAGACGTCCCTCACCTTCTTCTTCGGAACTATACTTGACTATGAACATGATCAAAAGCTTGTGTACGTCTCCTTCACACATCAGTCTCCTATTTCTCTCTCCCTCCATCGCCAAAACTTCAAGCTTCTTTAACGTATCTACTTTTCCTAAGACTGCGCAAAGTAAATTAACCAAATTAACGAAAATTAATGAACCAAAACTGAACCTTGAATCGATCAATCAGTATCAACATATTTTTCACACTGAACTAGTAAACTGAGCTACTTTAGAAAATATAATTTAATTAAGGCTATATGAAAAATAATAATAAACTCATATTTGATTTTATTGAACATTTTTTATTATTTTATATTTATCTATCTATTGTTTGGTATTTTTTGTTCAAAACCAAACTAGAAATTTTTCCTACACCAGCCGAAACGAAATAATTCCTAAATAACATATATGTATATATTTTGTTTTTGGAAATAACCGGATCGAACCAATATATCGGAAATAACAACCGGTCCAGGCCCGTACCTTCTTCTCCAAACTTCTTGAGATTCTTGATCTCTTCGACGACATTAAGTTTCCCGGGAGGAGCTCTAGGCGTAGGGATTCTGACAACGCCACGAGTCGCGTTCTCGACGCACCAGTGCTGGATCAGACGGCGAAGCATGTGGTTTGGTGTAAGTTCGGAGTCTAAAGGAAGAGACTGTTTTGTGACGGGACAAGACGGGACCTTTTCGAGCCATTTTACGATACTTTGACGGTCGTAAGTGATGCCCGAAATGGCTGTGACTGGATCTTGCATGATCTCTAGTGAGATTGGGCAGATGAAGTAGTTAGGGATATCGATCTCCTCCTGTTCATGATCCATTTGGAAAAAAAGTCCCCGATGGTTTTGTATTAAAAATGTATGTGTTATATAATATACTAGTGATGATCAGGAGAATATTGAAAAAGAAGAAGGAGATAAATAAGTGGAGGGTAAGAGGTGGCGGCTACGTTTACCTGAGGACAGACTTTGTCGATTGGTCTTCGCTTTGAATTATATCACATGTTTTTTTAAACAAATAATATTTACTATCAAAACACATGACAAGTGTATGTTCTGTACGTCAATGAAATCATATAATCGTGCATGTAACAAATTAAATTACATTTTTCAAAATAAGCTATCCCCTAATTTTATTTTATTAAGTTAGTAGCATGTTTATATTGAAAAATGTAAAGTGAGACAAGTATTTTATGCTAATTCAAATCAATGAAATTATATAGTATACTACAAGAATAATAATGAAAGTTGCATTTGTTTTATCTGATTGGGTGGGTTTTGGAAGGTGGTTTTACTCCATTCAACTTTTGGTCAGCAAAAACAATCTAGAAGAAGTCACTACATGCTTAGGTCAACAAATATACATGAATAAAATAATAGAGTTGTTTTTAAGAACAATACCATAAAAGAAGAAAAATCAATATATAGTAGCATTTTATGTTCAAAAACCTAAATTACACTTAAACAAAGTAATATAGTAATATGTGTGCGCTTGAATACGGATTTAATACTTCCTCCCTTTCATTTTAATAAAATGTTTAAACATTATGTATCTGCAATTATCTTGATGTGTTTTGAGTCCAAATATATCCAAATAATTGCAGATATATAATGCTTAAAAATTCATTAAAATTGAACGGAGGGAGTATAATTGCCCCATGAAGACTTGCTTCAGCAATCTTTTTGTGTCCGTTAGCCAGGCTGAATGGGTCGTCTAGTGACGACGCCGTTTGTGCGGTAGAATGCATCATATATATATCATATATATATAAATATAACTGACTTGTACAAGGTTGAAAGTAGGTTGAAACAAACATTCTGAACATTCCTTTTTAAATTACTAGGGGTGGTCTGCGCTTCGCGCGGAGATTTATATTATTGTGTTAATTTTGTTATTTTTCGAAAATTTAATTTATTTTTATGGGTTATTATTATTTCAAAAATGTCATACACATATTAATTAAATATAATTAGAGTAAGACAAAATACTTGTACCGTCCGATCCAATCCTGTTCCATTTCATTCATTTTCATCATGTCGTTCTTTCTCATCCCGTCCGTTCCGTGCAATCTCATCATATCCCATTATGTTTCTTCTCGTTTTGTCATGTTTCATCTCGTTACTTCCGTTTTTTTTCTGTACCATCCCTAAATATAATTAGAAATATGGAAAATTTTCGTCCCGTCCTGTCCCATTCCATTCCTTTTCATCTCTTCCCGTCCATTCTGTTCGTCCCGTCTAGCCTCATGTTATCTCATTCTGTTTTTTTCCGTCTTGTCTTATCCTATCTTGGTCCGTCTGTTTTTTTTTTGTCCCGCCCGTAAATATAATTAGATGTAGGCAAAATTCTCGTTTCATTCCATTTTGTTCCTTTTTGTCTCATCTCGTCACATAATATAATAAGAGATAAGCAAAATTCCCCTCTCATCCATTTAAACTTTTGTTTGAAAGAAAACTATATAATCTAACTAAACTTGTAACATCCGTGAACCAGAAAGTGATTTTAGAAATGGTATCGGACGGCATTAGGGGTTCAGGAGTGGATTGCACA
>OVBJ01000237.1:0-72524 GCA_900406535.1 Noccaea bulbosa | reverse complement strand
GCTGCTGATCCAAAAACGGTCGAGGCTAAGAACTGTCTGTTGGTGCATGCGGAAGGTTAAGACACATCTCTCAAGTGCATCAATTACACACATAACAGAAGCATCCATGTCTTCTTTGATTTTCTTAGATCTGAGGAATAAGAAATGGAAGCGAAGCAGCGGCGGTCGAGGAATGAGGAATAAGAACGGAGAAACTAAATTGTCGTGAAATTGTAAAAAGAAGAAACGTCGTCGTTTCTCTCCATTTGAAGTAATCTGATTCGGTTTTGGTTTCTTACCGAAATTGTTCGGTATTCTGTTTAATTGAGGTTTTAAATTTGAACCGAAATTATTTTGGTTTCAACTCGGACCAATTATTATTCCAAATCGAAATATTCGGAATGCTGAAACAACCGAACAGAAAAACCGATTGCCACTCAATTTTGCAATAGCCGGACTTGGACATTTCCGATCCGATTCAAGCTCAACCGAGATCCGACAAACCACGACCACTCCACCACCTGCGATTAGTTATCCAACGGCAGCCACGTGTCATCACATATTCTCCTGACTTCCCCATCATCATGAAACCCACAAAGGCACAAACACAAGACAGACCCCACACAAAAGGAAAATCAAATCCACTCTAAATCGATTTCATCCAGATCTTGTGCGAACGCTTTTTTGTTGAACGAAAATGGAGGAGGCTTTGATTAAGCGCCTGGAAGCTGCCGTTACGAAGCTTGAGGGGATATCGAGCAACGGAGGAGGAGCTATTCTTTCCCGCGGAGGAGATTTTTCCGCCGGCGCCGGAACCGATGTCGCGTCGACTGATCCATCGATTCTGGCTTATGAAGATCTGATTTCCCAATGTGTTGGTAGGGCTCTGAGCGCGGCTGAGAAGATCGGTGGACCTGTTCTAGATGTGACGAAGATTGTCGTCGAAGCGTTTTCTGCGCAAAAGGAGCTGCTTATCCGGATCAAGCAAACTCAGGTAACTTTTTGAATTTTGATCCTGCAACTAGGTGTAATCGTGGATTGGATTGATTTTGATTTGTTTGGGTGTTATTCTGATTGAACAGAAGCCTGACATGGCTGGATTGGCCGGGTTTTTCAAGCCATTGAATGATGTTACAATGAAAGCTAACGCAATGACAGAAGGAAAGAGATCGGATTTCTTCAATCATCTAAAGGCTGCATCCGATAGTCTATCTGCATTGGCGTGGATTGCTTTCACTGGAAAAGATTGTGGTAAGCACTAAGCAGAGCCATCACGTTTGATTATGAAATCTTCATCCTCAATAACTGGCATTTTGTGATGTAATTTCGCTCTTTTCCCCTTTCTTGTCTTTCCCTGCAAGGTATGAGCATGCCAATCGCTCATGTGGAAGAAAGTTGGCAGATGGCTGAGTTTTACAACAATAAGGTGCTAATCTTCAGTCTTATATATGTTCCTAATGAAGTTAAATGCCTAGCCAAAATTTCAAAGAGCTTATTGCTGAAATTTCTAAGAGCTTCTGGAAATAGAATAGGGAACAAGGACTTTATAGTTGCTTATCCATATTGCATAAGCTTAAGTTGCTGTTTGATGCTCTTTGCACATTGTTAATTCCCCATGTCCTTCTTCAGGTTCTGGTTGAGTACCGTAACAAAGACGCTGATCATGTGGAATGGGCTAAAGCCATAAAAGAACTTTACGTACCTGGTTTAAGGGATTATGTTAAAAGTCATTACGCCTTGGGACCTGTATGGAATGCATCAGGGAAACCTGCTGGTGCCCCTGTAAAGGGTCCACCTGGTGCTCCTGCTCCTCCCCCAGCACCATCTGCGTCCCTCTTCAGTGCTGAATCTTCAAAGCCGTCATCGTCGTCGAACCAGAAACAAGGGATGTCTGCTGTCTTCCAGCAGCTCAGCTCAGGTTCTGTGACCTCAGGTAAGTTTGAAGTTGACATATGTCTTCATATGTCTGTTTGGAATGTGAATCACAAGTAGCTTATTATTCGTTCTTTGCTTTCCAGGTCTTAAAAAAGTGACGGATGATATGAAGACAAAAAACCGTGCTGATAGATCTGGAGCAGTTAGTGCCGCTGAGAAGGAAACTCGTACCAGTAAACCAGCATTTTCGAAAACTGGACCACCGAAAATGGAACTTCAAATGGGTCGCAAGTGGGTTTTACTTGACAATAACTATATAGTGCAAATGCAAAAATGCTATGGTAGAAATGCTATAATATGATTGTTGGCTTCTAATTAATTGTTAGGTGGGCTGTTGAGAACCAAATTGGGAAGAAGGACTTGGTTATCAGCGAGTGTGATTCCAAACAGTCTGTGTATGTATTTGGTTGCAAAGAGTCTGTCTTGCAGATACAAGGTAACTTTGAGCCATTCCAATTCACCGTGAAAGTTGGATATCTGCTCGAAAATCTTTGAGGCCCTTACTGTTGTTGTTCCTTAATCTGTAGGAAAAGTGAACAACATCACCATTGACAAATGCACCAAAATGGGTGTTGTCTTCACGGTGAGTGGAATGATACTGTCCCCTCTTACATCCCTACAGTATACAGTTATGTGGTTTCTAGTAATGGAAAGTTTCACATGTCTGTATAGGATGTTGTTGCTGCATTTGAGATTGTGAATTGCAACAACGTAGAAGTGCAGTGCCAGGTTTGTTTTCTACTTTCTATCTAACTTTCCTAATGGCTCCAAATATATCTTTTTTTGGTTCTCAATCTTATAATGTAGCATTGATGTCTGCAATTTTTCGTGAACACTGATGCTTTTTGCTTTGTCTTTACTCATCTATGGCTGATCCAGGGTTCAGCTCCCACAGTTTCTGTGGACAACACGACTGGCTGTCAGTTATATCTAAACAAAGACTCATTGGAGACAGCTATAACAACAGCCAAATCGAGTGAGATTAATGTAATGGTCCCTGGTGCTTCCCCTGATGGAGATTGGGTATGGATTTTTGGATTTCTTGGTCGTCTTAAAATTTATACATTGAGCAATGAGAATTTTTCTGGAGTCTGGTTACTGTGTGCTGATTGGTTCTACAAGTGCATTGTATGTGTGAGTGAGAGGACACTGTTTATTGAAGGAATGGTTCTAATAGTGATGTTGTTACAACATGTAGGTGGAACATGCGCTGCCTCAACAGTACAATCATCTATTCACCGAAGGCAAGTTCGAGACAACACCTGTCTCGCACTCAGGTGCCTAAAGCTAAGGACAATCTCTTGTCATTGTGGGTTTCTGTCTTTTTCTTTTCACAGATATACTTGGTTTCTTCAGATTATATCGTAGAGGAGAGAATCTGTTTGTTTGTTGATTCTGTCTCTATCCCCCAATTTTGGGTTTGGAGGTTCTTTTGTTTATTTTGTTTGTTGTGTTCGTCCTTAAGGTTTTGGATTGGATTTGGGTTTCTTGTTTTCTTTTGGCATTGACAAGAAAGAAACTCAACTGGATTTGGCATTGACAATCATCAACGATATGGGATAATCACGAGTATGATATGATTCTAATGAAAAAGCTTTGTTATGTTTCATTTTCTATATTTGCTTTTGTTTTGATTTATTTTGTAAATGATGTGAGCGTAGTAATTAAGAAGTCTTGAGGAAAGAAAAAAGAAAAAAAAAGTAAATGATTTTAAATGCGAATACAAGGTCTAGTCAAAGATAATAATCGAGATGAACATTGTGTAATCAGCAAAGCTAAAATTATTGGTGGTGGTGGGTGAAACCGTTTCACTGAAGCGTGAAGAATGGGTTATATACACTTGTGCTGAGAAATAGCATGGAAAAGGGGAGCAATGTCGTCCGCTTTTTATGAGAAGTTAAATCAAAATTATTTGTAATGAAATTCTACATTGCGTACACACACACTTTAGCATCCTATTATCTTCAATTACGAGATATCACAATGAATGTCGCAACCATTTTTGGTACTTTTGAGTCCTACATCCTAACTAATTTCATCATTCTACAACCACTTAACAAGTAAAAATGTTAAAGTCTTAACCTTTAAATCAGATTTACAGACCTGATTTTCGACAAAACACCTTTTCACGAAATTTCTCAGCAAAAGATTTATCTTTCCGGGAATATTACAATAGTTGACCAAGACGAAGACTTACCTCAAGACTAAGAACATAGAAGTCAGCACGTGGAGTGTGGAAAAACAGGCACCAAGGACGTGTCTTCTTGGAAAAGTCTTATTCTCTTCAATGTGAAATTGTAAATTATGTAATGTAACCGTTACAGTATAAAAGACATCTTCTTTAATTATCTCTTCCTCAAACTCTGTTTCTCCTTCTTCCCACTGATCTCTCTCACCATCATCATCATGATGGCTCTCTCCATCTTCTTCTCTCTCCTCATCTTCCTCTTTCACTTCCCTTCCTCACGTAAGTATCTCCATCAATACGACACCGCTTTTGCCTCCTCTCTCTTCTTTCAATCTTAACTTTTTTTTTCCTCTGTTTTTTGATTTTTTTGGCCGACAGATGCAGAGCCGTTCATCGGAGTTAACTACGGTCAAGTCGCCGATAATCTCCCTCCGCCATCGGAAACCGCCAAGCTACTCCAGTCCACTTCGATTCAGAAGGTGAGACTCTACGGCGCCGATCCCGCCATCATCAAAGCTTTGGCCGGAACCGGAGTCGGCATCGTCATCGGCGCCGCTAACGGTGACGTTCCTTCTCTCGCTTCCGATCCCAACGTCGCCACTCAATGGATCAACGCCAATGTCCTCCCTTTTTACCCCGCCTCCAAAATCATCCTCATCACCGTCGGCAACGAGGTTCGTAAAATTCAGTCGAAATTTCTCCCTTTAGAGATTTTCCAGAGAAAATTCCCTAATTTTCCTCCGATTATCGCAGGTGCTGATGTCGAAGGACCCAAATTTAGTGAATCAGCTACTCCCGGCAATGCAAAATGTTCAAAAAGCTCTCGAGGCGGCGTCGCTCGGCGGGAAAATTAAGGTATCGACGGTGCACGCGATGTCGGTGCTGGGCAGTTCGGATCCGCCATCGGCCGGTTCATTTGCGGCCGGTTATCAAACCGGTTTAAAGGGAATTCTGCAGTTCCTAAGCGACACTGGCTCGCCTTTCGCTATTAACCCGTACCCGTTCTTCGCGTACCAAAGTGACCCGAGACCCGAAACACTGTCGTTTTGCCTATTCCAGCCTAACCCGGGACGGGTCGACTCTAATACCGGGATCAAGTACATGAACATGTTTGATGCTCAGGTAAAATTTATTACAGTTGGGTGATTGGGTCCACTTTTTTTCCGGTCTGGTCCAGACTAATCAATACAGCTGTGTTTGGTAATTAATTAAAATTCTAAAACTTAGCAAAATCTGCAAAAGTGGTCTACTCTCTGGGTAAGAATTTGGTGTACTGAACTAATTTAGTAAGATGTCAAAGCATAGTTTATCTTAGGTCGGTTGGTTTGTTTCAAGTAATTTATTGTTGTGACACACAAAGATCATAATAGAAAACAATTGGCAAAGTATTCACGTAGAGGAATATATAGTTTGAACTTTCGGTTTTTATATACTAGATTGTAGCAAAGAACTTATTCTGTGCTCACTTTTCCACTTAGAAGGAATCTATATTCTTATTATATAGTACAAAAGACAGTTGTTGTCTAGGATGATACGGGTCCATACATACTTGCCGTATGCGTTTGAATCTACACTTTCTTAGTTTCTTCAACACACACAATCTGTACATAATCTGCTTATTGGAGTAATTTGGTTACTGTGTGGTTTATTAAAATTAATTCTTCTCAGGGAATAAGTATGCTTGACGTTGACACGTCGGCAGTACTCATTGTCTGACAGGCTGGATTCGCACTACTTATTACTTTTTTTTCTTTGGATGTTTCTTGAAACATTTGTTTTCACTCGTCATCGTTAATTACATAAGCAGCGTCGACCAAAGTCAATTATACAACTAAACAAAATAGAAGAGAAAAATGATGACTTTACAGGACATATTACGTGTTTGTGTCTTCGAACAAACTAGTATAAGAAGTCTTTGTTCATGATTTTTCAGTTTGCTTGCAATACACGTTACAGTCTCTGACTTTCATCATCCGTAGGTTGATGCGGTTCACTCGGCTTTGAAATCGATGGGCTTCGAGAAGGTGGAGATCGTGGTGGCGGAAACTGGTTGGGCTTCACGAGGGGACACAAACGAGGTCGGACCAAGCGTGGATAATGCCAAAGCTTACAACGGAAACCTAATAGCTCATCTAAAGTCAATGGTTGGCACACCTCTCATGCCTGGAAAGTCTGTGGACACATACATTTTCGCACTTTACGATGAGAACCTAAAGCCTGGACCATCTTCAGAACGGGCCTTTGGGCTTTTCAAAACCGATCTTAATATGGCCTATGATGCAGGACTTGCCAAGAGTAGCGGTAGTAGCAGCAATAGTAGTCAGGTTAGTTGTCTAGAATGCTGATTTCTACATTTTTGTGTTTACGATTAACATAAGAATCTTGTTTAAAGTACTAAAAGGTTGTGGTTTCTTTTTTTTTTTTTTTATTATAATATAACATGTAAAGGCAGAGTCACCAGACTCACTACTATATTATATACTCATAACGCCAGAAAAAGATTTAGGCTGCGATTGCTCTACATGCATTTGTGTTTACAGTTAGGTTAAGAAGTTCGTCTAAAGTAGAAGTTGTGGTTTTTATTTGGAAAAACAAATATCTTATTATAACGGGGTGTAAAACGAACAACTGAGGTTTTAATTTAACGAGGTTATGTTTTGATCATAAAAGCAGACACCGTCAGGAAAAGTGACGACGACGGGATGGTGTGTACCAAAGAAGGGTGCGACGAATGAGCAATTGCAGGCGAGCTTGGATTGGGCGTGCGGACAAGGAATAGACTGTGGGCCTATACAACCAGGAGGAGCTTGTTTCGAGCCTAACAATGTTGCCTCACACGCGGCATTTGCCATGAATATGTATTTCCAAAAGTCTCCTAAAAAGCCTACAGATTGCGATTTCTCTCAAACCGCAACAGTCACCTCCCAAAACCCTAGTAAGTTTTCTCTCCCCTTCACTCTCACAAGTCACACCCAACTAGTATAAAAGGTTATAAGTTATAACAAAGACCACAGTAATAATGAACCACCGTACTACTATAGTGCTACTCTTCTAATGGTTGATGATTCGTTTTGTCCGTCGAGGGCGGGCAGTAAATCAATTATATGATACAGATGGCAAAAGAAATCGGTTTTGGATAGGCTTTAGAAATTAGGATTGTTCTGAAAAAAGATATGAAAGAGAGTATAGTAAGTTTGCTAATATTAACCATACTGAACAATAGCAAAAATGCATACACTGATTGGTTTTTCTTATCATGCATTTGAATTTGATAGGTTATAACAGTTGCGTCTATCCGGGAGGAGGAGGAGGAGCAGCAGCAGGAAGTACAGGGGCAATGAACAGTAAATTGGTAGAGCACAAGAATGGAGCAGTCGAACCAAATGTCTCTTCTTCTCTGTCTTTTCTACTGATGATCTTTCTGTCCATAGTCCTCCATGTAAATATGCAATGACGAGTCTAAATGACTCAATTAGCTCTTGGGGGTAATTAATTACTTATTGTTTTTTGGTTTTAATTTCCCTTCTTTTCTGTCTGTGTAATCTAGTTGTTATTAGTTTTATAAATAGAGTAATACATATATATTCTATAATAATTTTTTGTTGTGGTCTGTAACGGCTACTACCACTAGACTTCTGTTTGATTTTTCATGGACTGAATGTAACTAGATTCGACAGATGTAATCATCTCCAATCTCCAATCTCCCTTTTGAACTTTTACTTTATAGTCTATAATCTTGGTTCTGACTTCAGAATAAATTACTTTTGGATTTTGATCACTAATCTTTGCAAAATGACGAAATTACTGCACATATATATATTTTTTTTTTTTTAACTCCTATATACTGTAGTTACAGAATCTTTTAAATGAACTAAAATCATAAAAATAAATAAATAACGAGGAACAAATGCAGCAAAAGAACCTGGAAGTGACGAACGACGTCGTTCGGAGTTGAGTTGTGAATGGGGTCCACTAATGAGAACAGTCAATCGTCGAATTGACTCTCTTCTCTCCTCTCTCATTGAGAATTTGGTTGGGTCAGGTCAGAGACATCAACAACACCGAGCGTGTCTGACTGCTTCTTCAGCTTTTTCATCTGCTCTTTCCCACGTAATTCCCCCAAATTCCTCTCTCTTTCTTTCTAGGGTTCGATCTCCCTTTTTCCAATCATGAAGCCTCTTCTCTTCTAGGCATTTCCACACCCTCTCTAATCTCTTGATCGCTAAAGTCTGAAGCCGGGAATGTCTGTCTCCGAGCTCAAAGAACGCCACGCCGTCGCTACGGAGACCGTCAACAACCTCCGTGACACGCTTAGACAGAGACGCCTCCAGCTCCTCGACACAGATGGTTTGCGATTTCGTCATTTCTCTTCTTCTTCACAATCTATCTGTGATACGGACAAAAACTTGTTCTCTTAGATCTGTTTTGCTTTTTTCGGGATTGAATTTTGGTAGTGGCCACGTATTCGGCGGCGCAGGGACGTTCTCCAGTAAGCTTCGGAGCGACGGATCTGGTTTGCTGCCGTACTCTCCAGGGACACACCGGAAAGGTTAGTGTGAAAGCTCCATCTTATCTCTCTCTTACAAGTACAAATTCGATTCTTTGTTACATAAATCTGTAGAATTTCATTAGCAATTCCGTATAATTTGACGAAACTGTGGCTGCAAAGTATTGTCATCTTCTTCAAGTAGTGTGCTCGTTTATGTAGTTTTGAGCCTGTGTTAAAGGTTTAGCTAGTGTAACCATTTTAAGGGTATCTAAAAGCTTCCATTTTTGAAGAGTTTAGGCGGAATCAGTTTGTAATTCTGTTACTTATCATGTGTGAGGAGCAGAGTGTGATTTGGTTAAGTTACAAAATTCAGATGAGATAGCTTGTGACTGTAACAAGTGAGGAATTTACAGGTTTATTCATTGGATTGGACGCCGGAGAGGAACAGGATTGTAAGTGCTTCTCAAGATGGGAGACTAATCGTGTGGAATGCTCTAACGAGTCAGAAAACTCATGCTATCAAACTCCCTTGTGCGTGGGTGATGACATGTGCCTTCTCTCCAAATGGTCAGACGGTTGCCTGTGGTGGATTAGACAGTGTGTGTTCTATCTTCAGCCTTAGCTCAACCGCTGATAAAGACGGAACTGTACCGGTTTCAAAAATGCTCAGTGGTCACAGAGGGTATGTTTCTTGCTGTCAGTATGTCCCGAACGAGGATGCCCATCTAATCACGAGCTCAGGGGATCAAACATGTGTCTTATGGGATGTAACTACTGGCCTCAAAACTTCTGTTTTTGGTGGTGAGTTTCAGTCTGGACATACTGCTGACGTACTAAGGTATGGATATTGCCTCTATCGGCTTGGTTTATAGGCACCAGTTTGTTTGATTCTGTTTCTAAAGTGGTTGTGTTCCGTTTCTTCCAGTGTTTCAATCAGTGCATCAAACCCAAATTGGTTCATATCTGGTTCATGCGATTCCACTGCACGTTTGTGGGACACTCGTGCTGCGAGCAGAGCAGTGCGGACGTTTCATGGGCACGAGGGAGATGTTAACACGGTCAAGTTCTTTCCGGATGGGTATAGATTTGGGACAGGATCGGACGATGGAACATGCAGGTTGTATGACATAAGGACTGGTCATCAGCTCCAGGTGTATCAGCCTCATGGTGATGGTGAGAATGTACCAGTGACTTCCATCGCATTCTCTGTCTCGGGGAGGCTTCTTTTCGCTGGCTACGCAAGCAACAGCACCTGCTACGTTTGGGATACTCTCTTGGGAGAGGTAAGCTAGTTAATATCTCGAGGATGAGGTTTGTAGAGTTGTTTTTTTTTTTTTTCCCGCTCGTTGTATGATGTGTAAACTGAAATGTGGTTGCAGGTTGTATTGGATTTGGGGACACTGCAGGATTCACATAAGAATCGGATAAGCTGTTTGGGGATGTCGGCAGATGGAAGTGCCTTGTGTACAGGAAGTTGGGACTCAAATCTAAAGGTTAGCGTCTCTGCTTTATCATATCTCATGAGACAGAAATAAAGATAAGAAAAACAAAATAACATTCGGAGATGTAAGGAAATTTGTGTTTTCATCGAATCAAACAGATATGGGCGTTTGGAGGACACAGGAGAGTGATATGAAGAAGATATGAAGAAGATAAAAAGCAAACGTCGGAGTCATGTGTCTCCAGCTCCATTTCCAGTACTGGTGGTTTGGTTAATATTCAATAGTCTGGAAGTAAAAACCCGGCAAGGTCGGTTTGTAATCTTTGTGGAAAAAACCGGAAATGTGTTTTGGTTTAAGTAGTGAAGTTGTTAGAAAGGATCACAACTTGTCCTTATTTTTTGTGTGATTTTTTATTTCATCTATTCTTCATTTGCTATTAGTAAACCTTAAACCTCATTACTCGTTATTTGAACTGGAGAATCATTTTGTGAAACCACCAGTTGTTACTCTTGCTAACTGAACCTAGTCTATAAACTCCATAAAATTATTGTAATATAAACTTAATTATGTTTAAGCAAGTCAATTATGTCTTTAAATCATCATTATCAAATACAAAACAAAATCATCAAAAAAGGAAAACCTCCAACAGTATTTGACAGTTGAATAATGCAGAAAAAAAAAAAGGTACTATACTATTTAAAAAGACTTTGAGGTTGGGTAAGTGAGGATTTTTCGCAACAGGAAGAAAGAAAGTACTATGTTTCTGGTCTTGTACTCTTATAAGAAGATAATAACACTCTTTGGTGCTAGTACCTGTAGATAGAGAGTGTTTTAGCCGCTGGCAACAATCTCGTGAATGGCCTCGGCGACAGAGACGTCCTCTGCTCTAACCGCCAGTTTCATTGCAATCTCCTTCGAGCTGTTTATTCCAAACTGTGCCCTCACTAACACTTTCACGTTCCCTATGTACACTCCTGACAACAAGCAAGTGTGTGACCTTGCATTGCTCGGAATTGTCTCCGTCCCCTGCAATTTTGTTTATCAACAAACCATCGTTGATATCTGACCTTTCACGTTGAGTACGAGGAAAACGAAGAACAGAGACTAACCTCACAAGGCTGCACGCCAAGAAGATCGATGACAGCCTTCACAGCTTCTCCCAAACTCTCTCTTGGGCCAAGGCCATATTCGTCTACGTGCTCATCTTCTTCATTCATGCTTTCCCATGCATTCCTGAAATTGGAGACGCCTACTTTCACCATGTAATCTGCAGCTACAATCTCAAGATCCTCCAGCTGGTACTCATCTTCTACCCCTTCATCCTCTGCTTCACCCGTGCTTGGGTCAACCTGTTACAATTATGCACAAACAAATGGAAACGTTCAGTGTGAATATAAATAAATCACAAGAGAGATGGAAGTGAAATATTTTCACCATTTACCTCCTTAAGAACGAAAGTCAATGTGTTGGAGAACTTTCCAACAGCAGGGACCCCTGCTGGCTTCTCAAAAGCAACGAAGGCCTGACCAGGCGAATCATAAGGAAGTGAGTTTAAGGCCTTTGAATCTGCTTCGCTGAATTCCTCTGCTTCTGAAGCATCTACAACGACATTTACCTACAAACCCAAGCCAGAACAATGAAATAAATGAGGAAACAAGGCATAAGATATGCTTTACACCAATGTTCCACACCAACGTTTCATTACCCTTTCCAACAACTGCTCTGGTATTGTGTTAGTGCAGTTGTACTGAAACACCACATGACTGTCAAATATATGCTTTACAGCATTGACGGAGTATTCTGTTTCTGCTTCAGTTAGCTCCACAGGTGAAGAAGACTGAAAAAGAAAGTACAAGTTAAAACGATCTACGTAAAGCAGATAACATCAGATTGAAACAGAAGAAAATTCAGCACTCACCTTGAAAAGTTTTCCATAGGCGGCAAACTCTGGAATAGCTGAGAGAAGTCTTTCATAGCCATCAAAACCAGAAGCAGGTGCAGCTGGTGGTGCACCAAGACCAGTGGGCTTTTTACCCTGGGCTTTCTTCTCTGCGAGGGGCAGGGATTTTACCTCCCTAGGCACAGAGTTGATATCAAAAGCTTCTTCAGAGGGCTCCTGTAGGATCAAAGATATAAAATAACTGATATCCTGAGAAGCATATGAAAAGAAGAAAACTGAGAAATCGAAAACTCACATAATTCTTCAGACTAGTTTCCATGTTGACCAGAGGAACCTCTAGGGAACCAAATAGAAACTCCTTGCTATCTTTATCAGCGTCGACAGTACCATCACCACCAAGAACACTCAAAAATAGCGTTGCTCTATCACGGACCTTAAGATAAAAAGAGGTTGCATGATCCAGAAAGTAATCATCAAATAACTTGCAGGAGTCTCCTCATCGGAAAATGTTTATTACGGCAAACACATGCATGCATTGTCTAATGACGCAACTCACTCAAGGGTACACAAACAGATATACAGAAACATAAATGAACAGATATATTACTGCAACCAACGACTAAAAGGCAGCTTTTCTAGAAGAATAGGAACGCACCTCATCATCACTGTCATAGATGCAGCGCTTCAACAGAACGGTAATCCGGGGCTGCCGAGCGTCCAATGATTATGCTCTTTATCATCAGTCACAGGAGATAAAATGGAAAAAATAATGGTTAATAAGATACAAACTATACATACCTTCAAGGATTCAACCATAAACCCAAACTTTGCAAGTGTGCAAACAGCAGCAGCCCGGACAGTGGCATTTTCCAGATGTACACGGTTATAAATGTATCGTATATACTTGCTTGGATCTGAGGTGTTAGGCCCCTCGATTCCCAGAAAATGAAGGATCTGTGCGACAAACACATTTAAATACCACATACGCAGTTTTTAATAGCAACCCCACATAGATAATGGAGAAACTAATTTACCTGTGTTGAAAGATATGTGAATTCACAATCTTCAATGAATTCACAGAGATGAAGCAATCCACTTTCTTTTGCATCAGGGATATCTCTGATAATAGTCACAATAGAATCTACTATTGCTCTTTTATACTCAAATCCACCTTCTTCCCTAAGAATGTTGCTTAAGAAGGTCATCCTACAAATGAAAAGATGACAGATTAATCATAAGCCACAATGCTATAAAAACACCGCAACGTGTTTATTTAAGTCATCTGAAAGAATAGCAATGCCAGACACCAAAACTACGAAGAACACCCTAAAACTTCACTTACAAGGATCTGTACTTCAGTGGAAATTTCACACACAACGATCTTATTGCTTCGACGACCACAATCTTGAACTCATCAGCAATATCTGACATAAAATTAGTTATCTGTTTCATCAAGCGTTCTACACTTGATTCGTTCCCTGTCTTCAGGAGGGTGGTGATTGCAAGTGTAGCAATACTTCTATTTTGATCAGAAATTAAACTCTCCATATCAATGTTGCAGTTGGTGACAGCCATAGGATGAGTCATTGCAACCTGTGGTTCAAACTTGCGTTTAGTGTAAAGTGAAATATATCTCTTATCCTCGATAATAAAGGAAATGATGAAGCTATCCAGAAAATCTATCATCTTTTCGGTTTCTCAATATACAAATAAGAGTTTAGAGATTTTTTTATGAAGATTTTGATCTAAGAAAGCATTGCAAACCTTGTTCAGAGTCCGGACAGCAGCAAATCTCAACACTGGTCTGGGGGAACTCAAAAAGAGCTGGAGAACAGTGATTGCCGGAGTCAATTCTCGGCTTGTCACGCCATCAAGCTCAGTAATCGCCCTGGCAGCCTCAAGGATCACCATTTCTGCCTTATGGCGCAGGCAACTCTCCAGAAATTCATAGAACGGGCGTTCTCCGGACTGACCGTGATTGTGGTTGGACATGTCACGGATAACCTGAACAACAGAAACAAGGGCCTGATCACACAAATACCTTCACCCACAGACCAGATGATCGAACGGCATAGAAAACTAACCTGACTGGTGTAACGTATCAAAAGACACTGAGCCAAGGGGGAGCGAACAGATCCCCTGGTCAAGCTAACAACCAACTTGCTAACAGCCAATCGATCATTTTGCCGTATCTGAATAAGATGATTGATTGTCAAAAAGCTATTAGCTCAATTCTCACTTATATCTGAATAAGATGATTGATTGTCAAAAAGCTATTAGCCAATTCTCACTTAAGTTATAGACGAAATAGGAAATATATCGTGTTGGTAGCCTTTTAAGATCAATGTAACAGCAGCAATACTTATCACTTGCTAACTCGTAATACCAATGAAACATGCTTACCTGATGGAGCAAAGCTAGGGCATGAAACTGAACAAGGGCTGATCTGGACTGAATACCTTCTTGAACCTCATTGCTCCACCTTTTAACAATTTCTGGGTTTGTCTGAAAACAACAGTATAAGAATTTAAACATAACCTAACAGCTAAGAACCTAACAACCTAATAGTTTTGGTGTTTAAGAAGTACCTTTAGCAAGTGAAGCCCACTGACTAAAGCTGCACTTGAAACAACGGGATTCTTATCCACAATGGCTTGTTTCAAGTATCGCTCAATTTGAGTGAGAAGGGTGCCGTCTATAATCCGGCAGAGAACACGGATAGCATTTGCTCGATACATATCAATTTTACTGTTCATGTCCTTCATTAGAGAGCTTGTGACAATGATAACCTATGGGCAAAAAGACCAAACAACTTATCCACAAATATACCTACAGTAAGTGCCACGAGTTTCGTATTACAATTGAGTAAGATGACAAACCTCATCTGATGATGGAGATAACTCCTTTATGATCAAGTAGACCATTCTCCTCAAACCCGTGTCTTTCGATTGGAAAAGCTTTGTCACTGAAAAGAAAACTTCTGTTGCTTCAACCTGCATACGGAACACAATATAATTCATGGAGCTAGAATATAAACAAACGACCACCGGGGGGATAAGGACCCTATAGAATGCTCTCCAAAAGCATGAACACAGCAAAAAAAATGAAAAACTGACCTTCGTGAATGACTCCCCTTGGTTAAGCAAATAAAGAAGTTTGGTGATGACCTGTTGATTTACAGAAAGATTAATGACCACCAACAAGATAAAACGTCAGAGAAGAAACATAAGAAGGGTAATATTCCGTAGCAATTACCTGCGAGCATTTTCTAGGATCAACCTGAGGGTCATTAAAGACTCTAGCTTCTTGAAGCACAGCTCCTTTCTCAATTCCCATGAATGGAGAATACTCCACTGAGCCAACCAAAAAAAAAAAAAACCGAAATAAGCAACCATTCACACCGGATCGAATGTGGTACCAAAACCAGATTGATCACAAAACTCAAAAGTGTCTGTAATCATCAACACTCTGCGCAGTAGCCAATTCGAAAATTCGATAACAGTGTAATCGGACTTGAAATGGTAGATCTACACAAACAAATTACAATCACCAATATCTAGAATCGCACAGATCTAGAAGCTTGACATCTGATCAACGCCTTGCACAAACAAGATATTTCGAAGATAGAATCCAATTCTAAGAAAATCAAGCGAGAACAAAAAAAAAAAAGGAGGACATACACTCGTCGTCGTGATCATCGTCTTTCTTCACGTAGGGTTGCGCCATTGCTGATCTGCCTCCGAAATGACGTCGTCACTCAGATCTCGCTTTGGTTACCTTAGCTACTACAGATGCAACACTCGAAATGCGAGAGAAGGAAGTGTGGGATCGGCCCCNAAAAAAAAAAAAAAAAAAAAAAAATTAGAAGCGGCCGAGGAGCTATGATCTGCTGCGTCGGCGTCAGTTTATGATGGATCTTGCGAGAGGCTGCCACGTCATTATCAGTAAAATGTTTTAGGAATGGCGCAAGCGCTCCGATAGGTTTTTTTTTTTTTTTTTTTTTTTTTCCAACATTGAACTTTATTTATGTACAAATGAAATTCAGAATACCATAAAAATAAAAACAGATACATAACCAAAGTATTGAAAGTTGTCACAAAAAAAAAAAAAAATACAAAGTATTGAAAAAACAATAAAACAAATAAAGCTAACAGATTATCAACTATGTTAGCTGTCTGCTCCAATAGGTGTCTGTTATGAGACTAATCGTTTATTTTATCAAAAATATTTGGATTTTTAATCGTTATTAGAATACTGATAAACATGTATAAAAATTCTTGATTATGCGTATAAAGTATAAAAATAAGGCTTTTCTTTTTGACCAAAACGTATAAAACTAAGGCTTTGTACTATAGATTTCAACAAAACACACTATATATAGTCTGTCTGGTCAAAAATCAATCCTAAAAAATATAATAATTTGGAATTTACAAACTGCAAATCTTTAACACAAAATGAACAAACAGTGGAATACAATCACTTAGCAAAATATGAAAGGTAGAGAGAAAAGGAAAACTTGAATATATGAGAAGTGTGTGTGTTCTGTTTTTTAAAGCTGGGAATTGCGTTTCATAGAACCTCTATGCATTTCTTCACTACTTGAAGCAGAAGGATTTAAGCCATACTCACTCGTTGCACCATATTCACTGCTTTGATACTCTTTACTCTCTAACGCCAATTTCCTGAATTTTTTCATGTCTGCGCTGTACGAGCTCGCGTCATACTCTGAGCTCACGCCGCTTCCGGGGCTCAAATACGAGGTTTGTCCTGGTCTTCCTCCTTCACTTAGATCCTCCATTGATACATCTGTTTCTAGTGCTCGCACAATCTGTTCCAAGGTTTCATAAAGTATGTCATCAAGATTGTGTGCATTGATGATAACAAAAGAGTTAAACAAGGGTTTTGATTTATCTTTTTGAACCTGGCTCATCTTAGGCCGTCTTCTTGCTGAGTGTCTGATGGCTGCAGCTGCACAAGAAGCCATTCTAGCCATCTCTTGTTGATCGTATATTCCCTCTAGACGCGGATCTGCCAATTGACTGTAATCTCCATCTTGAGCTCCTTTCAAACACAACGGTCTTGCCTGCAAACAAAAGAAATGGTTAACATTCTTTTTTTCACTTTCTTAGTTTGTAATCAGAAGAACGAACCGACTTACCCAATCTACCAAACTGTCTTCCATTTCTCCAGTTAGATCAATCGGAGGTCGTCCGGTTATAAGCTCAAGAAGCATCACTCCAAATGAGAAAACATCAGATTTGTCTGATAACTTTCCGCTTGATGCATACTCTGGAGCTAAATATCTGTTACAAAACAAAATGTTAAGACAAATGAAACAGAGTGAATCAAATTGGAAGAAGAGTAGTTTAGTAAGCTGTTTACCCGAAAGTTCCCATGATGCGAGTGGAGACATGAGTATAGTTGTCTTGAGATAGCTTGGCTAATCCAAAATCTGCCACCTACACATCGACACAGATTCGAAATACAAAATAAGAGAAATGAAAGCAAAAACAAATTAAACTAGTACGTACAATGGTGACTATATATATATATATATATCTATACCTGAGTTTCAAAACTGTAGTCAAGAAGAATGTTTGCAGCTTTGATATCTCTGTGTATGATGCGAGGATGACCTATACCATTCATGTAAAACAGACAATCATTAGTTTTTCTTATAGAGAGCGAGAGAGAGAGAGAGAGAGATTTTTCTTACAGTCTTCGTGCAAATAAGCAAGGCCTCTAGCTGATCCCAAAGCAATCTTCACTCGTATAGGCCACTCCATAACCGGACGACCCTTTCCTGAAATTTTCAATCATGTTAATATTGATAAAAGAGAAACTATACAAAAAAAGTGTTAAATGAAGTAAATATTTAGTTAGATGAACGTACCGTGAAGATGGAATTCAAGAGTGTTATTAGGTAGAAACTCGTAAACCAAAAGCCTTTGAGCACCAGAGATACAATACCCAACAAGAGAGACAAGATGACGATGATGGACACGGCTAATGATCTCGACCTCTGCTTGAAACTCTCTTTCTCCTTGTCCGCTTCCGAGTTTTAGACTCTTCACTGCAACTTCTTTCCCACTAGGCAAAACCCCTTTATGAACATACCCAAATCCTCCTTGTCCTAGCAAATTCGACTGAGAGAAACCTTCTGTCGCAATCGACAGCTCGTCGTAGGTGAAAGTGCTTTGGTTGTGTCCAAGAGTCGCGGCTTGAGTCGGCGGTGTAGCAGCAGGGGTTCGACCGGTTAAGTTGGAACTGTCGCTGTGAGGACCAGACACAGGTTGCTGTTGTCCCCAATTCCCACCTCCTTGTGAAGCCATATTCACCACATGATCTTGTGGTGTTCCGTTGTAATTATAACCACCATTACCTCCTACACTATGAAACAACTCCTTTAGCTTCTTTTGCACACTACCACTAGACTATGATCGTTATGAAACCTAATCTATTGGTTATGTTAACTTAACCATTACGCTAACCTATTGCTTTGATTGTGTCTAAACATTTTGATTACCTTTGGGTCCTCCAAAGGGATTGTTGTTATTGTAGTAGTGCATGTGATTGACTTGAGGAGATTTCTTCTTCTTCTTCTTCTTGTTGCAACAGATGCAAATAATCACTAGAAGTAGAAGCAATAGCCCTGCTCCAGCAAGGACTCCGATAATCAATCCAATGTTGGCTTGTTGTTGTTGATTATCTCCTGATGATAATGATGAGTCTGAATCTCCGCTATTCCGAGGAGGGCTTATCGACCGAGGCGGTGAGAGTGAGCCACCGCCACTTGAATTTCTGTTTCCCGACGGTGGAAGCGGTGTGAAACTGTCTCCATTGTTGTCGTTGCCACCATTGGTTCTGTTACGGTCATTGTTGGCACCAGGAGATGTAGGAGACGGTCTTTGTGAAGGAGGTGCTTGGTTGGACGGTGCTTGAGGCGGTGCCGGTGGCGTTCCCGGAGTTGGGATTACAGGCGCAGGTGGAGAAGGATTCTCTGGAGTTTGCGGTGGCGAATTAGTTACAGCTGGCGGCGATGGTGGTGATGATGATGATGATGATGGAGGAGGTGACGTTTTCTGGCTCGGCGGCGCAGGCGGCGGTGAAGAGGGTGGTGTCGGGGGAGGAGCAGAATCCGGGGACGGTGGCGATGGAGAGGGTTGTGTCGGCGGGGATGATCCAGCTGACGGTGATGTCTCATTTGACGGTGTTGCCTTAGGGGATTCCGGGGCAGGAGGGGAATTCCCCGGAGATTCCGCCATTATGATGTGTTTTTCTCGGTGAAAGGTTTCTCAACGGCGGAGAAACCTTTTCCCCGGTGATCCTCGGCGCAACAGCCTTGTTTTCCAGGCAAACCAATGGCTTTATGCGATTGAAACCCAGATTTTGAAGAAATTAATACAAGTTGATGAAGATTGGAAAGAGAACGAAAGAAAGAGAGAGATTGAGATCGTGATGGTTTCTCTTGGATTTGGAGAAATAGCTCCTCCTACGAAGGAGGAGACAAAGAATAAAACTATAATTAGGATTTAGGAGGAAGCATCTCTCTTTCTCTACCATCTATCATCTATATTTGCTCTTTCAAAAAAACCGAACTCTCTCTAATTTGGCCTCTACTACTTTTGCATGTGTGCCGTTTGAAAAATTTGAACAATATTAGGACCATACCGGTTTAGAATAATAATATTCCAACCGGTTTGAGATTGAAATCAATGTCTTTTTCNTTTTTTTTTTTAAAAAAAAAAAATTAAAAAAAAAAAAAAAAAAAAAAAAAAACTCCGAATCAAACAAGGTACAGAAAAGAACCATACCACAGACAGCAAGACCAAACCGAACTCATTGGCGGGAGTTGGCAAACTGACATAAGAGAGAGAATGTTTAGCTCATAACGTCGGTTACGTAAGGAACGGTCACAAGCAAAAGTGACTGGACTTTTGAGTTTGATAGATAAAATATGCTAACAGCTGTTCCTGTTCCACAAGAAAACTCTCTTAAAAGATCCTGTCGGAGAATTAGCTCTTACCATCGGACAATCTTACTACAACTACTACACGTACGCGTCTGTATATAACCATAATCCATAAAACATCCCCCCCCACCTTTATGCGGAATCATATATCTGTGTTCAACGTTACAATTCATTAACGTTCAAAGTAACCATAAATAAAACACATTCACAGATCTCAAGTGGTTTCATTTCACAGTTACATTAAACATTAACTGATGGGTCTAAAACCCCTAACTAACTTCCGTCTACTACATAACTCCGACAAATCTCCAGAAAACAAACCGAGGACCCTATAGGTGGGATAATGTACCTGGGCTTAGAAACAGAACATCCTATGATGTCGAACCACTAAACCGAAGAAACATTGTCTGAAGCTGGAGGTGGATCTGAGCTTCCGGTTATTGCTGTGACAGCTACAAGTGAACCAGGAACAGAGAGTGATGATGTACCCATGGGAGGTCTTGGCATTGGTGGGCGCGGAAAGGCCATACCCATGGGAGGTCTTTGAGCCACATTAGCAAAATTTGCAGCGATTCTGTTTGATGGTAACGATGCTTTTGAGGACATTGAAGGTGGCACACCGAGTCGAGCAGCTATGATCTGTGCCCTTTCATGGTACAGCCGTTGCCTTGACCTTTCTAATTGCTCTTTCATCCTCACTGTCAAGCTTTCAGAGTCTTTTACGATTGATAGCTTTGCTTCTAGTTTGTGTAACTGCTTAGACATTAAGAACAAAAATAATTACTATGTTCCAAAACGGAATATAATCAGTAGCATACAGTTAAACCATTTTTCACCTGCTTCTCTATCAATGATCCAGAAAGTTGTCGGATTTGGTCTTCCTCTTGCTTCGCAAGAATCTTTGCCTTTATTGCAGCAGCTGAGAGAGCAGAGATAGCTGCGCGCTTAAGCTTATCAAAGTTGCGTTTGTCTTTTGTCCCTTCACAAACATCCTTCTCTTTATTTGGATTTTCACCTGCAAAACAACGTTGAAACAACAAACCCAGTCAGATATGAAAGAACCATTCAGTTTCTATTGTGTCACAGATAGAGAGACAGACATTCAGCTGTTCCATTTTCCGGTACAGAAGCTAAACCAATGGGCTGCTGTGCAGCAGACGTGTCTGGCGTAATAAGATCATCCTTTGCAACCTCCTTAGCCTGTTCGACCTCGTCTCCTACTGTTTTGACAATATCTTGAGCATCCTTCTCTGACTGTAATGCATCCTTCATCTCCACATCTTTTGATGCTTCTGGCTGCGAAGCATTATCTACAGCTGACTGGGAGACAGTTGCTTGAGAGGCGTCTTTGTTTTCACTAGAAAGCTTATTTCCATCCTTCAAAGGTTCTTCAAGCTCCTTTGCTGAACATTTGTCCACAGATGGACTTATTATATCCGCTGGTTTCCCTGAATTTTCAGTTGGGACTGACTTACTAGATCCCTTTTCTCGTTCGATATCTGGTTGCTTTTCTTCAGAGACTGAATCGTGATTTTGTTTGGCTGGATCAATATCTGGCATCTCCCTATCATCTGAATTCAAGGAAACATCTTCTGCTTTCTGGTTATTTTCTTCTGGCTGCTCATCTTTATGTGCATTACCATCGTTCCCCGCTGCATCCACACTGCAAAGTCTTGCCAGTTTCAGATTTTGATTTAAGAAACAAAAACAATATCTTCACAACATTGAGAGCAGAACAATAACACAGAATGTTGAAAAACATTATCGGATGGACCTTTTCGATTCAATTAAATCCTTCTTGTTTTCTGGTGGATCGTCCAGAATAAAACAATGTCTTGTGGCAAGTGACAATCCAGAGTTGCTGTTAAGAGATTTTATGGACGCCCGGGCTGCAGCAGTAGCAACGTCAGATCCCGCCAGTCTCACCAGAAAAGCTGCCTAGAGAATAAAGAACCTTGCCGGATCAGAAAAGGAATAGGGTGTATTTATGAATAATAAATATAATCTCATCTCGCCATTACAGCATACTTACCAGTCCCATGACAGGATTTCCTAAATCAGCAAAGGAAAAAGAGGATTCAGGTGTGATGGGATAACCAACGTCTTCAAAAGCTTCAGTCAGAGCTTTCAGAGCAATGTTTTCATCAGCCTCATCTTGACATCTTTCATCAATGACCGTTTCTAGTTTGGGCGTTTTTGGCTCAGCTTCCGCTTCATTAGTTTCTTCACCCGCATCTCCTCCAGGCTTTGAAGACTCCTGAGAAACTTTACCTTCATTGTCACCTTCTGGTTCTGGAACTTCCTTCACAGTTTGAACTTCATCAACACGATTCTTATTCTCCGTCTCTTCAGGTGCATCTTTTGGGACAGGTTTATCATCTTTAGACTCAGCTAAATCTGCAGTGTCTTTTGTACTTGGATCTTTGTTGTCAGATTGATCAAGAAATGCCTCCTCGATTGGCATTTGAAAAAAATGAAGCATACACTGAGATTTTGTTTTCGTAGCAACATGCTCTGCAATCTCATTCCAGTTCTCCTTGAAGAGTTCTAGAGCTTCAAGGAGAAGAAGATTCTCATCATCAGTCCACTTCCCACTACCAACGCCAGGGGCCTCAGCAGGCTCCATTAGGAAAAAGTCGGAAGATGACATATCTGAGCTGAACTTGCCACTGTTAAAGCATTCCGTACACAAGTCAAAATCTGCCTGTCAAAATCTCAATATTAGCATATGAATTTCAAAACACTATTAAAGCAAATAACAGAAAGAATGAATACTGCCACAAACAGTAAGATGATGGTACAGGATCATAGTTAAAGTCTGTGTTACTTTCTTTCTCAGAAATCAAAAGTTCCATTATAGTTAAAAGAGACAAAACACCTGAGTCGGGCAGTGGTAGCGCTTGCGAGAGCAATCAGCTGAACAGGAGTTGCAGTGATATTCGACCGATGGACCCTCTTGCTTCAGCAGGTCATCAGCTGCCACCGGATCTGGGAACAGCCCTGATGACGAAGCTTGCGCTGTGAGACTAGGCTTGTGAACAAGAGCAGGGCAAGCCTCGTCTGCTTGAAACCGATATAAACTGTTAAGCAACGACTCCTTATCCCCTAAATCATCATGATCACCAGCAGTGGAACTAGCATCAGCTGATGGGAATGGGTGGAAATTGATCAAGCCCCAGTAGTCCAAGAACTCCATCACCTCTTGCTTTGCTTCCGAGTCTCCAGCCTCGAGTTCTGTCAAGTCTTTTAGTTCTATTTGTGTGTTGGGATCGGAATGAAACTTCCTCATGATCCAGTTCCGTATTTCCCTATATACCTCACAAGTGCGACCCTCCAACTTGCCGTTAAAAAAAGACGGCAACGAACGCTCCTCAAGCAGGTGAATTTTCTCCCATGAAAACCAACCTTCAAATAAGTTTCAGCATCAACACAAGTTAGTGTTAACGTCTCCTCCTTTCTAGGTTACATAAAAACCTATACTTCCTCAGATTCTCTACTTTGGAAAGTCTCCATATAAATATTCAAAATTTGCAAAGCAAAACACTGACAAATGTAAAATAAATCGAGAATTTGGTCTAGTCTCAGCAAACAGAGGAAGAAGTAGAACGAACCGCAATGATTAGGCACCACATGAACATTGCTGTCTCGAGATCTAATTGCTTCGAAATCAGCTTCGATCTTAGCCTCCAGAGCCTCCCACTCACGGATCGCCTTGTTCCGTTCTTCCTCCTCCTTCGGCTTCTCGCCGTCAGTACCCACCGCGACATTTGAGAGCTCCGACTTAACCCCAGCCGCGGACGGCATGTTGCTCGGTGCCTGGCGAGCTCTAGTTAAAGGCCCGTTGTGGACCGGGGAAAAAGACGCGAGCATCGCCTTCTCGCGCGTCAGCATCCTCTTGGACGATGTGGAAGAGAAATTGGAGGTCCCGAGAGCATTCGCTTTTCTTTTCATAGCTCCGCCGCGCCGCCGCGTCGAAGGCTCAGATGCCGGCGAATCACCAGAGCTACCAGCAAAAGCTAGGGTTCCAGCATCGCGTCGCTTCTCCTCCATCTCGAAAGACGGACCAATCTTCGGAGTTTCCGTCTCAGTGTCTTCGATTAGCTATGCAGCTACAACCAAACCATTTAAGCAAAACGTTGCTATTCCCAATCCCAATTTTGCTTCTTCCACTTCACAGTTTTTTTTGCATTTAACTTTTTTTTTTGGGGAAAAACCGAAAACATTGAAAATTATATCATTTGAATGGTTTCGTTCGGTTTAAATCAATCAATCTAGAATCAGCCTGCCGGTTCAACGGGAATGTTGTGGTTTCCGTAGAAATAAATTTTGATTTTAACCGGTTTGTGTTAATTGAGGCTGAAAAATATTAAACCAAACTAAATCACTATGGTCACTCACTTGTTTTAATATGTTAAATTTTTTTTTGGGTCAAATTTTATTATGTCAAGTTATTTGGTATTGTATATTGCAAACAATTTTTTAAATTGTATTAATTAAAAATGAGTTCTCGTGCGATTTCAACTAACAATATTAAACTTTTTGAATTGTGACCAAGGAAATGAAGGTAATATTTTTATTCCTTGTTATTCTTTCTTTGATAGGGATAACATAATAGAAATAATCTTCACCAAATATAGATGAAACAAAAATCCTTACTCTTTTATTAATTTTTACTTTTTTCATACTCGTTTAGTCACCAGTGAGAGTCTTGAATATCAACTAGTATTTTCTAGTAACATTGAATATCAACTATCAATGTTCAGTACTCTTAAAATGTCACAAAAATAGTGCTCAAACCAACAAAGGAAAGGAAAGGAAAGGAAAGTAAGGAGAATCCAACATTGAAGTGGAATTTCTAATTGAATCCTATTACATTTTGGAAACCATAAACTAAAGCAGAAAGAAATTGGAAGGCTAATAAGCAATAATTATCCAATATGAAACTTCAAAGAAAGAAAAGGATATTCAAAACATAAAAATAATTAAAGCGACATCTCCACTTGTTTATATATAAATTTGCAAAAGATTAAGAAGAGAGTAATACGTTTGTTCTAAACAAAAAAAAGGAAAGGGAATTCCTTTTCATGATCAATTTTGTAGACATGATGATAATTCATAAAAAAAAAAAATACAGCTGAACTTGTAATTTAAAATAATTCTTATTTTTGTCTAATTTAAAATAAACTACATTAAATTTATAGAAAAAAATGGAAAGTAAAGCAATTATAATCCTATATGAATTCAAAAGATATTCATAAAATAGGAATAACTAAAAACTGATATATCATGTATATCTCCACTTGATTTAATTTTAAAAGAAAGATGAAGGTGGTAGACTGGTAGTAGTGTGAAAACAAAAATGAAATCCTTTCATGATCGATTTTAAGACGAGTTAGGATTATAAACCAGAAAAAGGAATCCTTTTCACGTTTGATTTTGGAGAGACGACGACATAATGAAAGTTCAGATTTCTTATCCAATTTGGGAACCGACTCTCTCTATGGCTATAAAAAGAGAACTTCAAAACTCTAGAGAGCTCACAAAACCAAACAACGAGAACGATAAAGAAAATAGAAAGTAAGCAATCAATTACTCCAAGAAGTTAAGAAGAAGAAGAAGATGGGTGTCTCTGGGGCACGCAAGCTACTCTTAGTCCTCGTGATCACTGCATGTGTCTTTTCCGAGACTGCTGATGCATGGAGCTGGAGTTGGAGCTCTGGCCGGTCTGGTTCGCACTGGAGCTGGGGTTGGGGCTCCGACAGCGGTTCTTCTGGCTCGGGTTCAGGTGGTGGTTCAAGTTGGGGTTGGGGATGGAGCTCGAACGGAACAACCTGGGGTTGGGGAATCAGCTCCGGCTCACACCACTCAAACGGCACTGGCCCTACACATAAAAGCCACCATAACCACACGGCCTCATCAAACCACTCGAGCGGTGGCGTCGGCTCTCCACCACACAACCACCCGGTCCCATCAAACCCTCTAAACAACCACACAGCCCCATCGAACCATTCAAGCGGTAGCGTCGGCTCTCCAAACAACCACACAGCCCCATCAAACCACTCAAGCGGTAGCGTTGGCTCTGCCTCTACACACGACCAAACAGCTCCAATACCGCCTACAAGACAGCTTGAGGTTACTGTGTGGAAAAGGGGATTCCATTACAAAAAATGGGCTTCAAAGCATGCGCCGTTTTACGTCAACGATGTTGTTGCTTTCAAGTTCAACAACAAGAACAAGACCACGAACGATGTCTACTTGCTCCCAAACTTGAGGAGCTACATGTTATGCGATGTGAGCGAAGGGAGGAAGCTAGTCCCAAGAAATAGAGAGGCGTGGAGCTTAAAATCAGGAGGCTTCACGTTTCTTCTCCGTAGGGCTCAGATTTACTACTTTGTCAGTGGAGACCACACCAGCTGCAACCACAACATGAAGTTCGCTCTCTTCGCACACAAACCCTAAATCCACTTCGCTAGCTACTTGGTTTTCTATTCTTTATAGCTTTTTAGTTTGTTACGTTTTAAGATTTCTTTTGCTCTTTTTTTTTTTTCTTCTTCTTGTTTAAGGCAACAACAATGGTTTGAGGTTTTTTAGGAATACAAGTTTATTTATGATTTATATATTCCATCTATTTTTTATATTTATCATCAATTGCGTTTGGATATTTTAGAAAGCCTCTGATGCTTCGATATGATAACAAATTGAGACATTAACCATCGCTGAAATTTTACAAGATTGTATAGTATGATATTATGTACAAAACTTAAAAATTATTTGCGGTAATTTTGGCGTAAGAAATTTTCGAAATTGGTTCCTTTTAGCGTGCTTTGGATCTCTTCCCAATTCTGTACATGTTGTGACAATGAACCTCGATGAATCTTCACTTGCCGACTCTTCAACTCACGTTTTGGGACCTTCAAAAACGCCTGCACATCGTCTAACCTCTGCATTCAAAAAGATTGATTGTAAATTTGCAACACAAATGAGACTAAGAACAATCAAATGACTGGAACTAAAAGATGTAATGCTTAATCACCGTGCGGTTCTCGACAACATCTTCGTAATAGAGAAGCATATGGCGAGTGGCATTAAAGCAAGCCAAGGCTTTCAAAGTCATATCTTGAATCTGCTTCAGCTCTGTTATCAAAAGCGTTGTGTTGATCATTGGCTTGTAACCTGCTAGTATCTCAGCCTCTTTTGGCGAATGGACGTGAGACTTGTGAGTCCCGTTTAACAGCTTAGCATCTCTGTCATAAGAGTTTGCGAGTACCGATATCATGCGACGCAATAAGTTTCTTCTGAAGAGGAAAATTGCAGAGACGCCTCTGGTTTTGAAGTATTCTACTATTTCTTCATGATGTTTCATTAGACCCTGCCAATGTTTACAAGATATAGTAATGTTACTCAAATATGTCACAATGTCCGGAGAAATATGAAATAAAAAATTAAATAAAAAAAACATTACCTGATTAAGCATCCACTTGAAACCAACAGCGGAAGTGCACTCGTTCTTAGAGGCACTACTCAACCAGTCTAGATTATAGACTTTGTCAAGTGTCTCAAAAATGGTTGAAACATTAGCCCTCCTGTCTTTTACCGAAAAGATCTCTCCGTTGGAGCTTATGTTAGTATGATTGTTTAACAAAGTCTCAAACCAGCCACTACCAGATCTCTGCATCGAGAGAATCGCAAAATACCTAACCGGTTGGCAAGAACATTCATCCCTAAACCATTGATGAATCATAAAGGCTCAAACTTTTTGTTTTGTTTTTGATCTCTCTTTAGTTAGTTAGTTAGTTACCTGTTATATGTCTTTGGTTTAGGGTAATGCACAAAAGGAATGTCCCATGGTTCCATGTTAGGCTCAGGGCATGGCCTCTCAAACACTTCAACGTTCAGGAAACCATAGTTTGGCGTAACTCCTATTTGCTTGAGACAAATGGAGCAAATGTAGACAGTGCAGACCATTACAAAAAGGAGAACGACCATTCTTAATACAGCTGAGGACTTTTTAGGAAGCTTTAAGACTAAACTATCCTGCGTAAAACAAAACATTTACATGTCTTAGTTAGCTTTCATTGGCTGTCTGAGTCAAATGGAAAACAAAAATGAGGACACCTATAGATTCGTCTGTAGAATAACCAGAGAAAGTCATTTGTTTTTTTAATTCGCTAGCTAGACCCAGATGCTCAAAGAATCAATTTTTATTTGAATAGAGTAAAGGAATATGAACATTCCTAGAGACAAAATTAGGAGCTGGGCTTAAAACTACTGGACAGATCAGCTAAAGATCACTCCCAGAAAAGGAAGCGCTAATCAAATCAGAACATTCGCAAGCAGATTAAAACTGGACAAAGCGTAAAATATAAAAGCCACACACAGCGAAAGGTACCTTGGGTAAGAGAGAAGGGTCGTCGGCCATGGCTTTCTCGGGAAAAAGAGGGAGAGAGAGAGAGAGAGAGAGATGAGATCAGTGAGGAACGGAACAGAAAGACATTGAATTTTTCAGAAACTATTTTATGCCCAAAAAATGAAAACTTTGAGAGAATTTCTTTTAGAAAATAAAATAAAAGACGCAATGATTAAAGAAGCCCAAGACCGTTGTTGTGTTTTCTGCTTTTCTGTTCGCTTGAGTTTGGGTTGCTTCGAATTTACGGATATCGAATTTTTATCATTATAATGCGCCATTGGAATTTAAATGTTCGTTTACAGAATTGCAGAGAAGAAAACAAATTATGGGAAAATAGAGCTCTCCGTAAACCCCGACACGAACAGGTCAAGCTGAAAAACGATGACGTTTTCCTGACAAGCACCGTGCTTGAGTCCACCCACTATATATGGCTCTTCTTTTTTGGTACGAATTTAATTCGTGTGACAGATACTTTTTCGTTTGACTGGTGCTTTTGTTTTTTTAAATTTATTCGACTTAAAACTTTTAAAGTATCACTAATTAAGATATATTAATATCTTATATAGTATATACTATATAGTGTATGTGCTATACTCTAATGAAATCTCTCAAATTAATAATATCACTGATCATCATCCTACCTAAGGTGGATACGTATTTGGCAATCCATAGAGACAGAAACTGATCAAAGGAGGGTTTATAAATCTCTTAACATTCCATTGCCTTGAATGACCATGCGCCACCATCAAAAACCGATAAGACATATACAAAATTAGAAATGAATTTTTAGTATTGTACCATCTTCGTCTACGCGAACTAACAATCCGTATTCTAGGCTTTCTCGGTTGAGTCAATCCTATTGCCATCAAATTTTAATGATTGGGTTTGAACCTTTTCTTTGCTTATATTTCTTTCAACTAGAGTGATTCAAAGCTTCTCTTGAGATCTCTATTAATATAATATCTCTAGTTTTTTTTTTGACAGCATATAATATATCTAGCTAAACTGTACTAATACTTAGATTTTTCATTGCTGTCATAATACATTAAAAAAACAACGGTCTTCCAACTTCCAAGAAAAAGGAAATAAAACCCTTCAAGAGTCAACAAATGTTCATTGCAGAGTGAAAGAAGCTTAAGAAAAAAGAACATTGGAAATACAAAAAAAAAAATCTTCAACCGCAAACAATTTTTACATCGGCGAGGAACAGTGAAAAAGTGAAAAAGAAAACACATTACAAAGTAAATTAACAAGCATAAGGCCCTACAAATAGAATAAGACCAACATCAAAAACAAATATGGATCAAAAGAAGAAAAAGAAACCGCTGAGTAATTGCCGAATTGCTTCTAAAGGTGATTAAAAGGAACTTCTTTTGTGATCTTTCTTGGATCTTACGAATCCTAGCCCTAATCTCTCTCTCCACCAACCACTCGACCCTTTTGATTTGCTTTTCGGCGAATCCTCGTCTTCTTCACCGAGTTCTTCCCTCAGAGTTGACATTCTTTTGGTCGTGTTGACTTCTTCCTTGAGGGGTACGATCATGCCATCGAAGAATATTTCATCTGCTGTGATCATGGAGAAGTTCTTGACTCCGAACTCAAAATCATCTGACGACACAGGTGCCTCCTTGTAGTTGATCATTTCGTTCTTAGTCGCCGCAAAACCGCTAGAGAATGATATCCTCGGCTCTGTGTATGAACCGTACTGGTGTTGTTTCATATTCGAACACTCCATTTCTATCTCTCTCACACACTCTCTCTCTTTTTTTTTATACTGTAGTTGTTTCTGTCTCCATTGGGAAATCGTTTGCATTTATATGATAGTGATAATATAAATATTTTTTTTTTTTAATTAATAATTGTGCATGACAGTCACACACATACACAAAAGAGACATAAGTGTTGTCCTTTTGAGTATAGAGAACTAAGATTAGATTCTTAATTGTTTTATGTTATCTTCAATAATAATATATAACCCATTTTGGATCAACAGCGGGGAAAAGGTAAATCTAAGAGTCTCTTAATCCCCGAGAAGAGCCATTTTATGATCTCAAAACATTACTTCTCCTATTAAATTGTTAGAAGATAAAACCTAAATTAACGCAAAGGGATGTTTTAAGCACATGCACGTTTTAAGTTTATGCACATGCATTTCCGAAAAAAGTATCATACAGTTTCTAAGAAATTTCCCAAACTACGTTGTTTTATGCTTCTAACAGAAATGACAATAAAAATAATTTTGCTGGCTATCCAAAGTCTCCAAAAGATTAATTACACACAAAAAATATTTAGAACCTAGAGATTTCATGATCGTAAGATAAACTGGAGTCTTGAGTAATTCACAATTAATTTATTTTTATAGTTATACATCTCTCAACAGACCTATGCATGTGATATTGATAGCTGTTTATTGGCTAATCAGACACAGTAATTAACTGCTAGTCTGCGTTCCCACACAGCTGGGTTTCCGACACGCCGTTAACAGTAACTACACACACGTTGCTCTTCAGTCTTCAGTCTCACTCCAAAAACAAAACAAAAAAATGATAAGTACTTAGTTAATTACACACAATATTTGGTTATAGACTATCGCTGGTAATATTATTGTCTAAGTATCTATCATTCTGATTGTCTAAGTATCTATCATTCTATCTTATTGAATTTTATCTTATGTGACGTCTACTAGCTTGTGTATAAATTTATGTATATATGAAAATGTAAATCTCCTAAATGGTCTCCCATATAGATAGCAAAAGTTGTCTATTGCAGTTAACAAAATCTGAGAAAGTTTTGTCTTCTTGTGATGATTTATATATGCATCAAACGAATTATTATAAAATAACAAAAGCAGAGGCTCGACGTACAAGGTCGGATCTTGGATTTCACATCTTATTGTGTGTAATAAATATTTCAAAATAAATAAAGTAATAAAAAGAAGAAGGTTCGGTGAACTTCGTGCTTCTTTCGACTTCCGTATCGTACACTAACCCCAACACCATTAGTCAAATGTCGGTGTAATCTTCTAACGAAGCAAGTGATGATTCCAGTTAGCTAGGATTGGATTGGCTGGATGGAGCAAAACTATTCAAATTTCCAGCTCACGTTTGGCTTTTGGGNAAAAAATATTTTTTTTTTTTTTTTTTTTTTTGTAGAGAAATTGAATCGTACGTTACTCTGTTTTATGGGTATTTGAAATCTAATTATATTCTATGTCACTAGATATTTGGCAAACCTCGATATAATGTTATTAGAAATTAAAAACTATAGAAGAGGCGTTGTGCACTAATCGTTAAATCTCACTGCTGGTTTAGTTGTTTTTAGGCCATATGTTCGATGTTCGTCTTGGCGAGGTTGTCATTAGGCCCCTTAAGGTGATTGAGTTTGACTTTGTGTTCTTGATATATATATATCGTCGTGTCATCTATCGAAAAATATGTTGTTTTGGTTACCACAGAGCTGGATGCCTGGATGATTATTATAACAAACTTATGTATCTTATTAATTAAAAAACACTCCGAGAATATGAAAACTAAGAAACCAATCAAGACTATGACGAAGAATATGTGAATATACAGAATAGGGTTTTGGATCACTTCGGAGCTAGTTTACAACTTAATAATAATGTACTGTATGTTGTTTCATTTAGACTAGATTGTTATAGGGGGATGTATTCAATTTGGTATTTTGTGTGATTTTAGGTGATTTGTATTAAAATGACAAATCCTCTGTTATTCAAACTTAAATTATAAAATCTCTTTTAAAATCCAGTGTTATTGAACTTGTAATTTTAAAATACACTTTCAAATCCAGTGTTATTGGAATTAATTTTAGAAGTGGATTTTAAGTGATTTTAGAGTTATTTGGTGGAATTTTCTTGTTAAAAACAAATCACCTAAAATCATTCTCTTTCGCAATAGTCCTCGTATTCAACTGACTGTTTTCTTTAATCCAGTGTTATTGGAATAATGTCCATTAGAAATAATCGACCATGCAAATATAATGATGGCCGTACAGCCTCTAAATGCATTTATGTGTAGTTAATGGGATATAAATATTTGCGAATAAATTATTCCGCAAAGAGCGCCTGTAGCTCAGTGGATAGAGCGTCTGTTTCCTAAGCAGAAAGTCGAAGGTTCGACCCCTTCCTGGCGCGTTTGATTTTGGTCCCTTTTCTAATTTTTTTTTTTTTTTTTCATAAATTTTTGAAGAGACAAGATTTGGTGCTCTAGAAGAGGGGGTGTTTATCTTGGAATAGTCTTGACTCTTGACTTGCCGGATCTGTGTCTCGAATCCCGGCGGTGTAAAACCCTAATTCCTCCCTACCTTTTGCCGCCGACTTAGGCTATGAAGATTTTCGATCTCGGCTGTGGAAACACTCTCTCTGTTTCTCTCTTCTTCGATGTCACCAACTCCAAGTACTCTCTCTCTCTCTCGATTTTCTGCGTTTCTTTTTGCCTTCGATAAATTAGGATACATGTGTTATCTTTCGGATTCTATCCCTATCCCTTTCTGCTTGATTTGATTATCAGGAAATAAAAATTTTGCGTTTTGGAGATTGTTTGTGTTTATTGGACAGTTCGTCACCTAGGCAGAGACTGATGAATTTAGGGAAACTGTGTTTAGTTAATCTCGGTGCAGCTAAAACCTCGTTTTCTTCAGTTTCTCAATTTTGAGTTGTGTGGATGAGATCCGAGACAAACATTTGGGAGTTTATTGTGTTCAGGGAGCTCTTGAATTCCATGTTAGACGGAAGTCTGAAGCTGGAGGTCTCATTTCTCAACGCCTCACTTGTACGTTTTTCTTATAGTTTTCCTCCATATGTTTACATTCGAAGCAGACTTATAGATTTCTTCATCTCCATCAGATTCCAGATATTTTCCCTCTCTTAGCTGCTGCTCAGAAAGCACTCGTCTCCAAATCACACGATTCCTTATCAACCCGAACTCTTCACTCCGAGCTTGTCTACAATTACTCAGGATCTAAACACGTAAGAACCTCTGGTTCTTAAAACCTTTCTTGCCTACTTCTGATAAGCTAAAGAGACTGTGGCTCTAGTTCACTGAAGTTTACTCTGGTTTGGTGAATTGTACATAAGAATAGCAGCAATTTTGGAGTTTTGTTTTGTTCTACACCACTTTCTCTGATGTGTTTGTTCGTTTCTTCATCCAACTAGATTACAGAATCCTTGAAACGATGTGGGATTTCGGAAAGCTCTACTTACATTCTAGCTGCTCGTTTCAATGCTTCTCCCGCTGAGGTTATATCCAATTCATGATTGTTGCTTCTTTTTTTTTTGTTGTTGTTGTTGTTTTATCAACCCGTGACATGTTTTGAGATCACATAACCAGATGGAGGAGGTTGCAAAATTGATCAGCGGGAAGGAAATTGAATTAGAGGAGTTGAAAACGCTAGCAAATCAAGCCCAGATACTAAAGGTAAAATGTTTTGCTAAAAACTCTTTTAATTCACGTGTTATGTTACAGAAACGGTTTCATCATACATTGATTTATCTTTTTGTCAGCATTACAAGATAACTAGCCAAGAACTCGGAATTTCCTCTCTCGGAGACGCCATTGTTTGCAGGATCGCTGCACGCGACACTTTGTAAAAGGATAGATTTCTTCTTTCTTTCTTTATCACCACAATTATATTTTTCTCCGTTTGTAATTCTTTGCATCTTTCTGACCAAAATTGGGTTTTAACCCCTTCTTATTTTTATGAAATAAACATTGAATGACCGACCATAAATACCAAAATTGAGACTAGTAAATTACATTGTCCTTTGCCCAATATAGTCAAAAGACTCAACAAGGCACAACAAACCAAGAATCCTGCTCACTTTGAATAAGCTAAGTTACACGTTTGTAATTCCTGCCTCCTACAAGCTAATGACAATTTGTTCCGAGAAGAATCAAATATTTTATCACTGGAACATATCAGCAATAGTGTTTCCTGAATCCGACGAATCTCCATTCCCAAAATCCATCATCATCATCATCTTCAAATACTCATCCATATCACATTCTCCTCCTTGTCCTCCACGCCATTGCTCTTGCTCTGCTTCAACAGAATCAGTGGCGCTCGCGCTCGCGCTCGCACTTGCATTCACTCCTGTCTCATCAGCTGCAACAGGAGACGAAGTGTAATCCACAAACGGGAAGTTGAGTTTAGCCCGTGGCCCACGGAATCCAATGGCGGCTCGGTCGTACGCTCGAGCCGCATCTTCAGCGGTTTCGAAAGTGCCGAGCCAGACACGTGTCGCTCTCTTGGGATCTCTGATCTCAGCTGCGAATTTACCCCAAGGTCTCTGCCTCACTCCTCTGTATCCACTCTTCTTGTTCTTCCTCTTCCTTATTTTCCCGCCTTCCGCTTTCTTCGTCGTCACCGAGCTCTCTCTTCTACTACTACCACTACTTGTTGCCCTCTCTTCTTCTACCTCTGCTTGTTGTATCTTTTGATTTGGCGCGAAAAAGTAGTTGCAGCCCAGACATCCTTCGATCCTGCACACTTGACAAGTGTCGGAATCAGACCGAGGCATTCCCGCGCTTATCACTGTGCTGTCGCCTGAGAAACTCTGAAACGGCGCCGTCTCGTTTTCCCCTGAGATGACGTGTTGCAAGGCGGAGACTATAACCGAGAGTTCTTGCTCCGGTGACAACTGCTCCTGCTGATATGGGTACCGGGTCCGGGTCAAATTGCGCTCCGGGACTTGAGCTCCGACGAATTCGGGTTTCCTGTTAGGATAATGCATTCCTTTAATCTGTTAATTTGATTTTGGATTTTGTTTTGACTCTGTGAGTGTTTTAAGGCACCTGGAGATAAAAATATCTTTTGTGTTGAGTTTGGGAAACTGGAAGTGGAAAGAAGCTCTATATATATGATTCCGTGTTTTGAAAATGTCTACGTGGCTTGTTATTTGCCAACTGGCACACTCTTCAGACACGGGCTCGTTTTGTGATTTAGTTTTGTAAGCACGTGCGTTATTTTCTCGAATATTTTGACATGTTCGAAAGTGACATTTATTTTATTAGTGTATATTTGGGTTGGGTTTATACGACATGACATTTCTTTATGCGTCAAGTATTAATCATTTTCATCATCTGTGACGCTTTACAAGAACCACTTTTTATTTAATTATTATTTATTAGTTGTTCCTTTTCACACAGATTTTTATTTTATTTTTAATTAAGGCCTTTTCACACAAATTTAAACATGTTTAATGGGATAAGCATCTAGGTGCGCAGATGATTGGCTTAGAATAAATCACGTGCCTTTTCGAACTCATTATTTCGCGAGATCTTTGAGCTATATGCCTTCACATTTACAAATAGAGATCAATTTGTCTTTCTATATGACTAGATCCATTGTCTCAAAACTCAAAAGCATATCTAATTATCTCTGTTGTCTTTTTATACAATATATTTGAGCTATATGCCTTCACATTTACAAATAGAGATCAATTTGTCTTTCTATATGACTAGATCCATTGTCTCAAAACTCAAAAGCTTATCTAATTATCTCTCTTGTCTTTCTATACAATATATTGCGTCGAATCAATCCAACAACATTTTTGAAAGCTATTCCAATAGACATGTTTAACATTAACAAATAACATTGTGATTCAAACAAACCATGGTAAATGTGACGTTTGTGGTTATATCAAACTTAACTTTGTATCAAAGTCAGATTTGATCCAAGTGAAATACATATATCACTAAGTGTAAAATAAAGATCGAATTCTAATAAACTATAAGAGTCGCAATGTGTTCGAAATCTCAGAGCAGAAATAAAAAGTACAAAGTAATCAAATTAATTAAAAATATGACTAAATCCTAACATTATACTGATCGATATACAGTATTACAACATGAAAATAAAATAATGCCTTAAAAAAAAATTGTCTTTAAGATCTACACATTACACTCTTTAGCATCTGAATTCAGTCTTTTACTTCAAAAAAAACTACAGTCCCCCGCTATATATACTTCTTACTTTTCAATTAGCATAAATGATTCTTGGTCAACGTTCACTAGTCAAATAATTTTCTAAGAGTTTTTGTTTTGTTTAACTTACAAACAGGAAAAAAAAAAGATTGCACAATAATTATGTTTGTAAAGATTACAGTTCGACTTATAATAATTAGCATACTTTTCTGTGAAAGAACAAAGAATAACAAGAAGAAGAATCCATTATAGATAAAATCGACGTTTGATAAAATGAGGACCATATGAGAAATTCACCAAATATGAGACAAAATTACCTTTCTTTGGATATATCTCTTCTATTAATCCCACAAATAAAATTTATAAATTAAAAGTACAGTCAACTATGTGTGTTTATTTTTCTCCCAAAAGAAAAATTATGTGTGTTTATAATTGGCTACGGGTGTGAATTATAGCTTTTTAGTTGTTTTTGTTCTGTTTTGGTTTTCCCTGGGAGAATCCCTTTGATTCTGCCGGCTTAAGTCTCCAGGAAAATCCTTGTCTTCCGCTGGCTTTAGTCTCTGAGAATTTCCTTTAAACTCGCCGGCTTTTGTATCAAAATGTGTATAACTCGTTCTGTGTTCAATAGAATCTTCCAGTGAAAAAAAAAAAAAAAATTGGCTACGGGACAAAGTCAGAGACCAAGAAGGGAAAAAAAGAAAAAAAGGTCAGCGCCAAGACTAAAGAGAGAGTCTAGAAAGCGAAGACGTGGTGGGTCAGCGTTGAGAAAGGGTCAAACACACTTATACAGTGACGTAAGAGCTTAGGGAATCCACATGCCAGCTCAGCATCATCATATACACTGATACACATCAACTTCTAAATCATTGATATATCTGAGATCAGCGTGAAACAGTCAAACCTTCGCTTTCATTCACTAACTTTGACAAGTTAAACTCATTTTTTAGATCCATTTTTCTTCGTTTCTTTGATTGTGTTATAGGAAAAGTACTTTAACACATAACAATACCAGCGTGAGTTTTACTGCAATAGTATTTGTTCTAAAACGGAATAAAAATGAAAAAACTTAATTTTCTCTTAAATTAGTATTTCAAACAATTATAATAATTAAGTTTTTTTCTTACAGTAAGTGAAATCTGTCGACATCAATATATCACAACATTTTCTTATTTAAGACGGCAGGCTATTCAAGTTAAAAAAATAAAAAAGTAGGAACAAGAAGCAAAAGGATAGGAGATGCACGTTCAGCACGTGCAAAAATGATCAGAACACGTTTTTTGCGCTGACCAACGTTTTTCTCCATTATCTCGCCGCGTCATTACTTTTTCACTTTATCTTCTCTTAATTATCTCCTTTCCACTAACCAGTTTGATCATCATACGGATTAGTAATTTAGTACTAATATATTTAATTTAATTTATAACGATCACCAACTCTTCATCCTTTTGCTTGTTTTCTAATGCTTATTTTTCACTTCTTATGAAGTATTTCTTCAACATTAACTCTACTAACTATATATCTCAACAACTAGAACCGTCCATTTCGGACAAAGGAACAACAGTGGATGTAGATATTGAGTAAATGTATATGATGTTTTAGATTTTTCACACAAATTAAGAAAAATTTATTGTTAACAATAAATGATTTATTTTCTTAATCAAATCATTTTTTAATAAATACTAACCAATATAATTTCAAGAATCAAATTATTTTTAATTAATGGTTCTTGAAATTTGTAAAAACTATCTTAAAAATTCTAAAACATCTTATATTTTGAAACAAAGAAAAATCCTATAACATCCTATATTCTGGAACGGAAGGAGTAATACAAGTTATTATTCGGAAAGTAATAAAAAAAAAAACTAAAATACAGATAATTAACCACTACAAGGTGGGCTAGTGGTAGGTGACCGGGTTGAGGAGGTAAGTCCTCCCGATTCGATTCCCCCTATCTACATACTAGTGGTCACCCGAGCTAGCGTTAAATCGCAAGAATACGTGGACTACCGTGGACCTCGTGGGATTAGTCGGTTGACTTCGGTTGCCAGATCTCACAGTTATAAAAAAAAAATAAAAAAAAAATACAGATAACTCAGATATGTATTTAATATATTTGGAACAAGTTAGAAACAAAATTATTTCGAGGAAGCGAATGCATTTAGTCTTTTTCATGTTGCACTTTTAAGAAAAAACTTTGAACTTTTAGCTCTACCACACTCCACACACACGACAAAAAGAAAAACAAATTTGATGTGTATGATGTACTCGTTGTATATATATATATTTTTTTTGCTTAATAACGTTGCAACATTTTTAAGAAAGAATATACAAGTTTGTGCTTAGGATTATTCATAAACGTTTATTTTTTGTAAAACTTAGGTTATACCCATTCTGTCCAAAAATATAAACAGGTTTTATTTAAAATTTAATAAAAGAGAACTGTTTATTTTTTGGAACAGAGAGAATAGTATTTAATATGAAATTTGCAATCGCTATTTTTTCTATAAGATTTATTTTTTCTATAAGATTTATTATGCCTATGATGCTTAGTATTATTATAAAATATGTACAACTAAAACGAAAACATACGCTTCGTTAATATTCTCATAATTAATTAGTGATCTATTATGTGATAATTTAAAGAAAATTAGATGCTAAATTGTAACAACTCAACTCAAATGTGTAGAATCTAAAAACCAAAGACTCTTATTCAGAAAATGAGTGATAAAAAGTGGTTTAAATTCAAAATCTGGACGAAAGTCTGGATTTCAAAGCGTTAGGTGACTTTTCATTGAATTATATGTTATCGCATAATGCATACCCGCCCGCACTTATACTTAGTGAATTAAAAATAAAAGAATTACAAGATAGTGACAAGTTAGAAAGATACACAATTATTTTTTTGCGAATTAGCCAAACATAGAAAATCGCTAAAGATGAAATCCATATCATCCAAATCTTAATTGATTAAGATCATGATCTAAGACAAAAATATATTAAATGGGGAATTAATGATCCAAATAAGACTTTACAAAACAACAAACTCTAGAAATTTGGCTTTTCACTTTTTCAGCATTGTTCACAAGAAAATTGCTAAAAAAGACTCGAAAAACAGAGTAGCTGCTCTGTTTATCACAGTCACGGTCGAAAGCTTTCAAGGCTGTTCTCGTTCTCTCTCAGCAATTTAGTCTTTGTTTCTTCTCACTTCCAGTGAAGCAGCTGCCAAGTAATAGATCATCAACAAGAGATCTGAAGAGAATGAAGAAGAAAGGCAAAGATTTTATTTAGTTTTATTTCTCGACTTTGATGCAAAGATTGCAGGTTTGAGTTTCATAGTGATATCTTTCATACATAGAAAACTAAATCATGTTAACTTCGTGACAGGAACTCCCATCGAATTTCAAGAGCTTCTTGGAGAAACCAACAATAAAGCGAAGACTTCAGAAAAGAGAAACATTCATAGTACTAAGAAACAACATCCAATAAGATAGTAAACAGATCCCATGAGTTTTAAAGTTTTCACCTCGTTACTAGAAAACGGGAAAGAAAATAAAACTACAATCCGACCAGCGGATTCTCACACCTAAGTAGTTACTTAGTACTGATAAAAGCGTTTACAGATCTTTCTCTCGGACGATATGGATTCTAACAGCGTAAACAGTACGTCGTTTGCGGAAGAGTTCACATAAAATCGCATCTTTCTCCATCACTTTGTTCCTCTCGCAGATGCGTTTCCATTTCTTGATGCACACACGCTGATCCCCCCATTGTATCGCGTTGGCTTTTAGCTTCCCGTCTTTGTGATTGTCGATGTAGTGAATGCTAGGTTTAAACTTCAATTCATAGTCTTTCACTATTTGTGCATGAACCAACTGTATTCAATATAGAGAGTAGAGACAGAGCAAGCAAGAAAAAAAAAAAACAGAAAAAAACGTTCGTTAAAACATGAAAAGCAGAGCAAAACATCTATCGCAATTCGATCTTACCAGCTCGTGTTTCCTGTTCTTCAAGATTGTCTCGAAATGTATGTTCTTTGGATGAGCCAAAAACCTCTCTGGATCTTTGATCCTTGGATCTACTGTAAAGATCCCAAAGGAGAAAAACTTTCCCATGTAAGCATAAGAGACTACTAGTCATGTAAATATAATTAAGCCAATGTTTTGATTTGGTTTACCTTTTCCCCTCTTTGTTTTCGGTTCCGAAGAATCAGCATTATCACTAACTGAATCCACATCTTCTCTTCGTTTGGACTTTCCTGAGAAACCTCAAGACAAGACACAAAAGCATTTTTTTTTTTTTTTTAAAGCGATTGCACAAACGATCAACAGTGGTGTGAAAGCTAATGTATTTTTGGTTTTTACCTTTCTTCTTCGGATTTTTCATATAACTGGCTGTGTCTTCGCTGTCCGGAGAATAAGAAGTGTCACTGTTCTTGGAACTCTCTTCAACATCCAATCCACCAAACGCTTCAACATAATCCTCATCATCACTGTCATTGCCTTCATCAGACTCCTCCACAACTTTCTTCTTTCCTGGAAAAAAATCTCAAACAAAGTAAAAACAGTATTCTCTAGATCTATATACACAAAAAACACTGATGGAAAGAGCTAATCATGCATTAGTTGAAAAAAACCTTTGTCTCTGCTACTCGTTATTGCTTTAAGCATCTTGGATACAGAAAAAGTCTCGTCCTTGTCTTCACTGCTTAGATGATCATCACTGTTTTCCTCATCGTCAGACTCCTCCACATCTTCCACTTTCGACTTTCCTGGAGAAATCACAAAAAACAGCTTGTCTGCATAAAGACGGCTTAAGACAGTGTGTTCAAGAACTTGAACCTTTGTTCTTGCTTCTCAGGATGACATTGGCCCTTGTCTCGGATTCAGAACCAGAATCTGTGTCTTTGCTGCTGCTGATGAGAGTATGGGTATCGTCTTCGACTTCAGTATCTACTGCGCTAATCACTTTACACGCAGTGCGGCCGTCGTAGACGCTGACTTCGAAAACGCAGTCTCCGTTGTACACGAATGTCATAAAGTCTCCATCTACCAGAGAGTTGTCCTCGACGAATTTGGACCATCCTTCTGTAAAATGGACCTCATCTTGCATCTCTTTCATGAAGACTTTCCAAACGCATCCACCGTTTCCTTGGAGAATCGCGGTTCTGGGCAAAGGATGAGGAAGCTGACCGTAGTAGGATATGGGGATGAGCTGCAAAACACAAACTTGTTAAATCAAAAGCAAACTTAAAAATAGTCAGTCAAGATATGAAGCAAAGATGCACTATAGGGACTTCTAAATTCCAACCTCTCTCTGTAACAGAGTCTATCGCTATTTATGAACTGATACTAACCAAGGAACAAATCTGAGTAAAACTAACATATCTGAACATTTCCAGTGCAAAAGCCCACAAATGAAACCGATTGATATGTAATTACTAGCATATTTAGTTGAAAAAAAACTTTTTTTTTTTACCAACATTAGCACACAGAACAGATGAAATCAAAAAGGGAAGAAGCGGAGAAAAACCTAGCAGAAAAGAAATGTCTACACAGGAGATTCAACGAAGGCAAAAATCAAAGAAACAAAGCGAAAAGAGACGACAGTAGCTGCAGTTTAAGAGTGGTCAAAGAGAAAAGATACCAAGGAATCAGAGTAGAAACGGGAGATGAAAACTTTGAAGAAACGAGGAGGATCAGAGTCAGCCATTGCTATATCCTAGAAATTGTTGGAGCTGTGAGAGAGAAGATAGATCTTCAGCGTAAGAAGGTATGAAATTCAGAGGATAATGGTGAGAGAGAGAGAGAGGTGGTGTTTACAATTTGAGCACTTTAACAATTTTCAAAAGAGACGACCCATAATCCCTACGAAATAACGGTCAAAGAAAAGTAATATTACGTCATTGATTCCTATCGGAAAGTACTATTAGAGCATATCACACAAGCCAAGTTCAAATCAGTACTATCTTCTCTTACATAATTTCGACAGTGTTTCAGAACATTGAAAAAGACTAAAGAGGGCTTCAGTCTTGAGTTTGACTGGTCTTGACTTAAAGTAGTCACAAAGATTTCGCCATTAAAGTAANGCCCTTAAAAAAAAATGGTTAAAAAAAAAAAAAAAAAAAAAAGTAAATTGGTTAGACCTTCATGTAAGTAATTGTGAATTTGTGATGCGTTAATTGATTTTTGGTTTCTAACTAATTTTACGCATTTACTGTGGATGACTTACATCTGATGACATGTACCAACCCTGTCTTTGAAACGATGGTGTTTTCTTTTTCATTTTACAAGTATTTATGTGAAATTTGGGTATTGTCTTTGTCTTGGATTAGCCAAACAAAGAAACACTCTGAATTTGTTTTCCTTCCTACGGAACATCAAATTACTACTTCCATCTCTTTCCTCTGCTATTTTCGTTTGGTTCATTTCAAATAAATGCTTTCTTTCTTCTTTACTCTATTTTTGTTATTTCACATATCAGGAACTTTTTCTATACTAGGGACTTTTTATTGCGACTAGATCTAGATGTATGCGAGGGTTATTAGTTTTTTTTTTCTTCACTTACTGCCGCACGAATCTACACATCCAATACTTTTAAGGGAAATTGCAGTAGAATAGCTGACAACATTACAATTCATAATTAAGTAACCATGACAAAAAAAAAAAAATATTCTGAAAAAAATATTCTACAATATATACCAAATTACCCTCACATTCTTTCTCTCCTCTCTCCTCTTCCTCTTTCTTCTTCTCCCTCCTCACGAGGATTCCAAGTGTCTTTATTGGTCTGGAATTTTTTAGTTTGTGTTTCGGATTGACGGGATTTCTGAAAAAAATTTGATCGAACTAGATTAAAATCGATTATTTCCTGATGAGTAGCGAATTGCAGACAATAGCAACGAGTTATGGATATGTCGGCTTCGTTTGAAAGTGGACGGCTTGTTACAATGTCATCAGCAGTAAATTACCAAATACATGAGGATTTTTCTGACTTTTCTCCGTGCGTGGCTATAAGCTTCATGATTGAACCCAATATGGCTAGTTGCCAAATTCACCCTACTTTTAATTGAGAAACGGAAAAAAAAAAAAAATCACTTTATTTCGCTTTGTATCCCAGAAAAATAAAATCACATGTATGTTTGTTCTCCTACTCTTAAAGATTAACTATTGTACAAACACAGAAATCATACGAACACATTACATACATACATTCCGCAAATTATGTATTATTTTTCCACAGACTAATAGAAAGAAAGAAATGAATTTTCAAATTTTGGAAGAATATTAATCATTGGACAAGCTTGCATCGATGCTAGTAGTGGACATCTCTTGGAACATGGATGTTTCATCAACATGCCACTTGAGAATCTCTCTTGCATACCTGAGTGCATTGTCCACAGTCTCACTCTCCAAGCTCCCATGCGTAACAAACAGCTTCGGCCTAAAGACCCTTCCACGCATCGAGAAGGGTCCCACGAGCGAGTCATACAATCTCTTGAACTGGAACCCGACGAAGTGGAAAGCACGCTGAGCCATCGGAGGGTTGTGTCTGCTCGTCTGGTTCTGACTGATCAGCGGGTTGAAGTCTTGGAACCACTCGCATGTTCTCAGAGGAAGCTCCTCGATCTTTTCTTCTAAGAGATCGAATTTGGTTAAAACCAGAAGGAACCTTTTGTTAGCTAAGCTCGGGTGTGTCACCATGCTCTCGAAGAGCTCTTTGTTTGCCATCATCTTGTTCACAAGAACCCCGTCACCATCTTCTGTGTACTCTCCGTAATCTGTTAGCGAGACGCAGAATATCACCAAGTCTGCGTCTTCAAACCTTTCCAGCCATTTCCAGTTTTCTCCAAGTCTCTTTGGATTTAACCGGATGAGTTGGTACCTTCAAAGAGAGAGAGAGTGTGTAAGCATATGGTCAGAGACGACTCAGAGTGCAACAGGAGGAGAAGGAATAGAGCTAACTTCATTTTTGGATCGTGATGATACTCGGCCTCCAGAGACGCTTCTTGACATGTTGATGGAAATGAGAACTCCACAGAAGAAAGTCCTTCCATAGACGAGAGTCCTTCCGCTTGCAATATGTCCATATCAGAAGGATTGTATTCTGCTCTCGAGATCTCAAGAATCTGATTAGAAACAAATTTGGTTTAGTGTTCTTTTTCTCCCTCCCCTTTAACAAAAGTGCTAATTTGATGCAAAAGAAACTCACTCGTCCAAGAAAATAAACGGCGTTTCTGGGAAGAGTATCACGAAGGCTTTTGTAGGTGGCTTGAATGGATGGTACTCTCCAGAGATCTGCAACGGTTTGTGCATTCTCGCGGCTTGATGCTGGAAATATCTCCAGGTTCCCTTCTTCATTTGCTTTCAGAAGCCAATCTGAAAAATGTTTTAGCCTCGGGCTTATCGAGCTAACTGTTATAGCAATGATCTCATCTCCCGTATTACCTAAATCACAAAAACTCTCAATCAGTGTCACTCAATAAGCACTTTGTTAAGTGATGTTTGTTTGTACGGTCTATAAATATTTACCTGTTTGCTCCGAAGACTGGTTATTGCTTATCTCTTCTTCAAATCTTTGGTGTGCCTCAAGAACCATCGCCAGATAGGCATAGAGGTTTGTTTGGATTATGAATTTGATTCTTTCACGGTCGTCTTCAGAGAATGGGACTTCATATAGAGACCTTGCCTAAAACAAAATAAAAATTAATATCCAATGATTCTCTACTGTATGTCAAACACTGCATTAAAATAGCTCACTTGTTTGTAGATCGTAGTGGCGCCACATTTCTCGTTACCAATCAGAAGAAGCCTGTTAAGCATTTTCTGGTCGTACGAGGGCACATCATTTGGTTCTACTGCAGATGAAGTCGGAGGCATTGGCAGAGACAACACAGTACAAGCAAGCCATGCTCTTTTCTGAAAAAAAAAATAAAAAAAAAATCTCTACGGTTTATATTCAAACGCTGTGAACAAGAAAGACGTGTGCTAGAGAAACCTTACCTTACTCCAAATGTTTCCGATTTCACGTTTCTGACCTTCCTCCAGGTAAGATCCATCTGCATTGACCCAAAAATGAGGGTTTCCTTCACATTGCACCCCCGCCATCTACATGGAAGCAAACAAGGCACTCACTTTCGCATGATAAACTTAGAGAAAGAACAATAACACTAATGCTTTTAAGGTTTGTCCAGCGAAAGAACCTTGAGCATCATGCGCTCTGTCTTGGTTATTTCCCGGTTATTAATGAAAACTCCAGTGTCACCTTTGCTTGCATTCTTGATGTTACTACCTCCTATGTTCATTTGAGGGCTTATAATCTGGCAGGGTTTCTCTCCTATCTGTTTAAATATATGCATAATAATGCCTCTGATTCAGCTGAGCTATCACAGAGAGAAAAAATAAATAAATATATGAAACTGTACCTTTCCCCAATAGCCAGCATTCTTATCATACCAATAGTCTCCAGGTTTGAGGTTGTCTGGTGGGTTTGGACATGTCTGCAACTGGTAAAGCTCGTCTTCGCTTAAAGGCTTGCCATTGACAGCGATAAGCCGCGAAGGCAACTGATTCGCCTGGCAGGACATCTCGGCTCTCATGACTTGTTGAAGCTCCGAATCCGTGAGAAGACGCTTGAGCATTCTCGAACATTTTCCGAGACTCCCTCTCTTTGACTCATTGATTCTGATACCAATGCAACGCTGACATTTCCTTCCTTCTGGCATCGCTCCCATGGCTCTTCGCACGCAGTTGTAACAGTACTTGGCATCGCAGACAATGCAGACTTCCTTCTCAGTGAAGCGGTTCCCCACCATGCACCGGTAACAAGACCCTCTTTTACCTTTCCTTTCAGCTCTAGGCGTTGCAGCTAAACTTTCCCCATCAGACATGTAAGAGCTCTCATCACATTCACTAGCTTGGCGACTTGGCTCAACGAATCTCACACGGTTTCCATTTCCGCCTTCGTTATCTCCATCGAAACCATCCCCATCCGAAGCTCTTGAGTCATCTAATGTATCTTCCTCTCTTGCTGCTGCGGATGACGATGACGACGGTGAATCAACCGAAACCCTGGCTTCTTCTTCCGCTACATCCAACCTCTTCGAGGATGACAATGACGACGACGAGGATGATGAGCCGGAAACAACGTGATGCCCTTTCAAAACCACACTTGAAGAAGTAGCTGCAGGATCAACCACCAAACCGTTCTTCTTCTTCTTCTTCTCGGATCCAGATTCAGGTGGTTTCTTGGTACTTCTCCAAACGAGAGGAGGGACCACTGGGTAAGAGACGTCACGCGACAAGGACGAAAACGAAACGGGAAGAGCCGTGGGAATATCGTCAACTTCGACGGGAAGAGCTCGTGGCACATTAGCAATATCAGGGCCTATATACACATCGGCGAACGAATAATCAATTCGGTAACTAGTACTGGTTTCATCACCATCGTCACTATCACGATTTTCCCTTTTAGGAATCGGTGATGCTAAAGGTAATAACTTTCTTAAAACTGCAGCCATCTTCTTACCAAAATCAGCTCACACTTACACACACACACACAAAAACCCCTAATTCCTAAAATTCCCTAAATCAGGAAATATCCCGAATCATGAATGTTTCCAAAGAGGATAAGATAAAGGACCTTGAGCCATTAATGGCTTAAATAATCAATCAATTACAAAACGCGTGAACAATAATTCAACTCCATATATACAAAAATTTGATCACAGAAAACTCCTTTAACTTGAGGAAAGGGACGAAATTCGAATTTTTCTATAGAAAAAGGGAGGGACTTTCGAGGGAAAGTGGCGACGGGAGAAATTAAAAAGAAGCAAATGATTTTTCCGGGAAAAGGAATTGGACAAGTGAACAAAAAGAAGAACTGAAGATGGTCGAATCGTCTTCTCCACTAGCAAAAGACGAAGACTGGACAAAAAGGGGAGACTTTCTCTTTTGTTTCTCACTTCTCGGTACCAAAAGAAAATCTGAAGTTTATTTTCCGGGAAAATTCTCGGCGTCAACGCGGTTGGAGAATTGAAAACGATGCGTTGCAAAAGGCGTTGAGAGAGTCAAAGAGATGGCAATTTCCTCTGATAACCGGATTTAATTACGCGGTTTATAGATAACCGGATGCGTTCTTCCTATTCTAGTACTTTTTAAGTTTACTAACACATGATGCCCATGCTCCGGTTCAGCAAATGTTTTAGCTTAGTGGTTTTTCTTTTTGTCAGATTAGTTTAGTGTTTCGATTACCAAATTAACATATGATATTTATAGATTAGCAAATCTGTGATCTTAAGTAAAAGTTTGGTATCTTTGTGTGTGCATTGAGTTGTTCGCTATGGTCCTTTAATTTACGCGACGAAATGATGTGTCTATTTGGTAAAAAAGGGGTCTCATTGAGATCTACAGAAAAGAAAGAAAAAATCGGTTGTTCTTGTAGTAGGGGATCTTAAATCAAGATATGAATTCTATGTAATTAGTAATCATAGAGAGTGTCTTCTGTACAATAAAGAGTAATTTTGTTCTTTTCTCATAAAGATAGAGTAGTAGGTCAACAATTGTATTTGTTAACTGAAAATTCACAAAGTTCAATATTTGAATAATTTTTAACCACCTTGGGTGGATATTTGGTGGTACGTCCTAGCTTGCTAATTTAAAAAAAGGGATTTGGTTAAAGGATTTTGAAAAATTATGGTTAATTTATTTTTTAAATTGCGAGACATTATCTTGGACGCCACTCACCTACAATAATGAAAAGGAATTGACAATAGACATTAATTTTGGTTCTTGAACACCACTCACCTGCAATAATTTTGCACGACAAGATGTTCGTTGTTTATATGTCTTCATTTTCTACACAGCAAATTTTAACACATCCAAACTAATCACCATTTCATATTTCGGGAAAGATCAGGCTTGGTTGTTCAAAAAAAGGAAACACATCGTTTCACATTTTTTCTCATTGTCGGCGACCATTGATACATGGAACTTGATTAGGTCTAGTAACTAATTACAATGAAATAAATTTATAAATTAAAACTCGATCTTACAAAATGTTATCAAGAACCGGTGCCAAACAAAAAAAATCTTATCAAGAACGTATGTATAGTGTTAGAAAGACTGATTCTAACGAAGATAAAAAGACTTCTGAAAACTTCAAATTAGAACGTTGCAACCACGACATAGAACACAAAGAAAACAAACGTGTTTGATTCAGTCTTTGTTCTTTTTACAAATCTAGTGGAAAAAATAATGGATACAATTTCATCTTTAAACATTTTTTAAGGGAAAAAAAGAAAAGAAAAGAAGACGCAAAACTCATAACGTGAAAACCATCAACCCCACATTGACTCTCACCGGCGTGGCACAATCCTCATCTTGACTTGGTCATGGAACTGAAAACAATCCTCTTGACTCTTTCCGCGCGTGAAAACGGTCTCCACATCAGATCAACGACGGGGCATTTTCGTAAATAATCACACCATGCTCCGATCAACTTCGTCTTTATTTTCCCAGTTCTCGTGAACTCCACGCGCCACTCCCTTCGTGAGGAGACGAAGAGCGCGGAAGCCCTGAAGATGCTGCTGGCTCGTCGTCCATCTCCCTCCATGTGGCCATCCTCTCCGACACGCGCCAAACTTTCACCGATTTGTCCAAGCTTCCGCTGTATATAATCCACTTACGGTCTCCCTCGGCTACCGCAGAGGCTTTTGCTCCTTTACGGCAAGCCCGTTCCTCTTCCACGGCAAGACACTTGACCGGTCCCATATGACCCGTCAAAACAGACAGACACTGATGGGATCCGTCTGACGTGTCCCTCCTCCAGACACATATGTTCTTGTCGGCGGAGCCACTCAACAACAAGTTTCCCGCCACAGCAAGACATAGCACCGCGGATTTGTGCCCTTTGAGCACTCCGCCGACGAACACACGCTTCGTACGCTCCCAGTAGTTTACTAGCCCTTCCGATGAACCGCTATAAACGATTGAAGACTTTGCTTTTACGGCCAATGCCGTGACTGCGTTTTCTTGCTTGAGCAAAATTTGAGCTAACACATGTCTCATTCCTTTGCCGTGCATCTCACGTTTCCAAACTTTAACCGTGCCATCCGCTGATCCCGTGAACACCAAGTCATCGAAACCGTACATTACCGAGTTTATCGCGTCATCGTGCGCGTGTATCGATTCCAAACATTTCGAGTCCGAGATTCTCCATACTTTGATGGTCGTGTCCCAAGAACTCGAGTACAACAATCCTTGCTCCACGTCTAGGCTAAGACTCGAAACTGCGTCGTTATGCTTCGTCTTCACGGAGTTTTTATTGCGGCGTACCTCCATGTAATGCTTAGGGTTTACAGAGCTCTTGACCATCGATTTAAACGTCGGCAATGTTCCAACCCTCTTGTGCTTCCCCGGTTTTCTCTTCGAAACCTTCCAAACCCGGATCTTCCCGTCCTGATGGCCGGTAAAAACTTTATCTCCGAATATCACAATGGCCTTGATTAGTCCACTACTGGATTTGAACCCGGCGTAGTCCTTCAAATTCTTCCAAACCCTAATGTTCTTGGAGTCCGAGCCCGTGTAGAGAAGGTCACCCGAAGCGGCTAGCGAGTATATATGACCTTCTTCACGTACGATAGATCCAATGAGACCATTGGTCTCAAGAACATTGTCGTCGTTGAAATCCGCAGCCCAAGGGGGAGACACGCGGGCCCAAGGAGACATTACGCAAGGAGAACCTTCTCCGCTGGCCGGACCGCTGCTCATGGACATGGTTGAGGCTCCCGAGACGCTACTAAACCGGTGGTGAGTTAAGTTGGCGTTGACAATGATGGGATCTACAGAAGGGAATATTCCGTCGTGGTCAGCTTTCAAGAGATCACCAAATTTAGGCCTCGGCTTGTGATTGTGACCATTATCGCTAAGGTCTCGATCGTGACGATTGTGAGTACTGTTATATGGATCGGTTTGGAGATCAACGACCATGGTACCACCTGCGTCCTTCCTCATCTCTCTTTCTTCAAATCTTTATCACAAAAGTCAAATGCTTGTTCTTTTTTAAGGTTTAGAATAATGATAAAAATCTCTGCTTGCTTTTTTTTTTTTTTGGTTTAGGGGGATTTTTTTTTTGGGTTGTGGTGGCTATGAATAAGAAAGTTGGTGGATAATGTGTGTTTGTAGAATTTGGTTGGCAAAGAGGGACAGAGATTTTTATGGAGATTTTGACGGAAGTTTGGAGGGTCTAGAGAATATTTTGACCTTTAAGAAGTTATATTTTTGTTGTTTTGTTTTGTCAACGACTCTTGGGGAATTGTTTATGGTTTGCGAGAACTGATCTTATGGATGCACAATTATATACAGAAACAAAAATATCAAAAGGTTGGTCATCTTGTGATATGTGATGAGGTGCTTGCCACGTGGTTGTTAACAGAGGAAGCTTCTACGTTTTTTCGAAAGAAAATGTAATTGAACTACTAACCTTTCGAACCATTTTATTTTTCATTCTTCGGGGAAAAGAGAGAATATGTATTTTTATTTATTTATTTATTTTATTTAGAACATTAATGCAAAATAAGATCTCTAGCTATCATTCTATTTATGATGTTTAACCATATCTCTATTATTATTACACGTTTGAAAAAAAACATTATGATTTGCTATTCTATTTTGCTCATCTAAATCGACAATTTTTTGTTTTCTTTGCCTAGTAATTTCATGTACACTATTACACTGAAGAACATTCTTTGACTCTTTGTACAATGCATCTGAGGTTCCAGATACATTTGGAATATTAGGCACGCAAGCCAAAAAGGTACTTAAATCTCCTCCATAGCTCATTTCACATAGCTTTACTGCCTAAAACATCTTTTTATGGTTTGTTAAAGAGAAATAATCAAATGTACCATATTGTCGAGCATTTGTTGTCCTTGTCCTGCACGGCCACAACACTTGATATATCTATAAAAATCTTCTTAATAACTAACTATAATTAAACAGATATTTATATCAAAAGACTATACACCACTTGATAATATTAGGCTAATTATTTAGGCATGATTCCACTATCTGTTGTTAATCATTAACTAGTTATTCTTATCTCCATTAAATTGGCTTTTTACATAGCAAGCCGTTCTTTCTGTCTTGGTCTAAGTTGCATTTGGCTTGCTCTTTATGATTCAGTTCTTAGTAATCTCTTCACATCATTGTACTCTGCTCTTGTTTATGTTGTGTGAATCTCGTCTAACTATTGCCTAACATTTGAGAGTTTTGCAAACTTGATGAACAAGTTTTTTCCGGTAGAGAAAACAAGTCTAGCCTTTTTTCTTTCTTACTTATAAGTTCTTATGAAAGACTGGAAACTAGAATCCCTATATATGACCTTTTTAGCATATATAACAAAGGTTGTACATCCTAAAATGTTTCTGATAGACTGTTACTTTTAAAGCTTAAATTGATGGAAACAAAAGGTTAATAGTTGAGATTTTATATGAACCGAAAAATACTACAATCTATTAAATTAGCGAATAATAACTCTCTGGATTTGCAACTTTACACCTCAAAAGGCATTCATAAGCACCAGAGTTCATAGGCTGAATAAGAGATCTATAATTTAGAAGTCTACAAGTAAAGAAGCAAAAAATACTTAATAACTAGAGTTGTATGAAAACCAAAAACTATAAGAAAGGAAAAAAAAAAGTCAGTCACGAATCTTAAAGTAGCCAACCCCTTTTTTTGGCTGTCATCAATTGGACAAAAGACAAAAAGGATATAATTTGGGAGTGATTTCAGTTTTGATCGATGAAATCAGGTGGCAAGTTCAAGTCCAACAAAGTGACTTTGCTGTTTATGAAAGTTTCATCTCTTCTGGGACGTTTCTGTGAAGAAGAGGAAATGGTGTCTTCCGAGTCCCTTGATGGCTTCGATGTCTCTCCTGTAGAAAAGAATACACAACTCATTAGCCTTTGATTCATCGTTTCATCACTAGAAATGTTATGATCATAATCATAATTAACAAAGAGTTGATTACCGCTTGTAACACTATCCAAAGGCTGTGATTTGTCAGCACCATTGGAATTCCAGGAAGCATGAAACTCAGCTGCTTGTTCGATTCCCTTCGAACTGTAAGGTGCGATGTTGTGGATGCCACACTGGAGAGAGCCGAGCAATTCATTCTCAATGCACTCGTACATTTTCTTGCAGAGGCTATCCACCACAATAGACAAATTGATGATCTGAATCCTTATTTCCGTGACTTTGTCATCACTAAACTCATCAAAGGGCTCTTCCAAGAGTTGGGAAAGTTTCTCAACGTTACCGTCAAGCTGCTGCTGCTGATCCTCAAACAGATTCTTCTTTAACTCTCTCTCCTTAGGGCTCATCTCATCTTTGAAAAGCTCCTCACCAAACATGTAATATGCAAAAGCATACGAATACGAAAGAATCCGTCTTGATCTGAATAACCGGTTGAGTCCATTGGTGACCCAGCTGAAGTCTTTAACTTTCAGCTCCTTCTGTTCTGACTTTGACACTTTCTCAAGCATAGTGTCTCTGAGTTTACCCTCTGCCTTTGATGAATCCATATGCGCTTTGTATCGGACATGGTAAAACATATACCTATCTAAATCCCTTTTGGCTCTCTCCATCTGCTTCTCTTTGTCATCTTTGTACCTACCACAACTGTGACCAGCGATGCTCCTATAAGTGTGACTGGTCCCAGTAGCTCCACCACATAACCAACTGTACACAAATAACAACCAAACATGAGACACTTGACCATTTAACATTTGCTCGCAAAATAGGAAAAGAGAAAGCAATAGAGTTCGTACCAAAAACACTGTCCACAGATACACCTAACAAGATTGCACCCACCATTCTTTTCCACAGGTTTGCAACATTTGGGACACAGCTTTGTGTGGACGGTAATCCAGTTAACCGTCTCCGACTCATCTCGACACTTCTTTCTCCATAGCTCCCACATCAAACAAGAGCAAGGGGAGTGAGCTTGAGACAGACAGCTGAAACAGAACTGAAGACCACAGGAGCATTCAACTTCGCAAAGCTTGTCATACTCAGCTCGTATAGCATTCCCACAATGGGGAGTGCTTGGACACCACTTGACCATTTTGTTGTCTTCAATGTAAGACTCAACAAGGAAACGATCAAACTTCTTAGCTAGATCTGGACGAATTTTACTAACTAGATTCCTCACAACATCTTCATCACAAATAGCATTGCATTTATGAGCCATGCATCTAATCCTCTTGCTCTGTCCTTCATTTATCTGAACAGCAAAATGCTCCGCCCAACCTAAAACCAAGCAAGAAGTGTGTTAAAAACCAAGCAAGAACAATAAACCACCACTTCAGGCAACAGGGACTCACAACTGTTGCAAAAGCAATGGCCACAGTCCATCCTCGTCATCTGATCACCAGGAACATCCTCTATGCAGACATCACAAGTCAAATTTGAAGAGTGAGAAGAGGAAGAGTTGCCAAATTGACGATAGTCATACACAGTAACACCAGCTGCAGAAAACAAGCTTTCCTTTCCTTTCTCAACGAACACAGCAAACAACTTCTCCACATCCCACTGGTAATGAATGAGAAGCGTCCGTGCATGGTGCTCCTTAACCGATAACAATTCCACCACCCTTTGCAAATCTTCTCTCTGTCAGCAGAAAGCAACCAATTAGAGCATCAAAATCGAACCCTAAAGAAAACGTTCAACAAGAGTCATCTCTGCCTTATGCCCATTTACCTGTGCTGCCAGAAGCGATTCCTGCGTGATGACCTGCAAACAAGCCCTGGGTTTTGTTAACACAGTAACAAGTAAAATGTCGAAAAACACTCAATTAAATTTCAACTGATTAAGCAAACCATAGCCCCCAAAACCTTAGAGAGAAAGAGAAACCACAGAGAAGGACAGACCAATTGTCCATAATCCTAGACGAAAGGATGGAGCTTTGCAATAAACCTAGAGAATTCAGATGATCACAATTGCAATTGCAATGAAAATGATCGAAATTCACTTATAAAAAGCTCGAAATTTTAATTAAAAAAAAATCCGGGAGAAGATAAAAGCAGCAAATAGGAAACAGCACCACCAAATCAAAGGAGTGACGAGTAACAACAGAAGAGAGAGATGATCGAGGCGAAGGGAGGAGAGTATGTAGGAGAACCTGGGTGGATGATTTTTTGGAAGAGGTAGGCTGCAAATCGGATTCTTCATTATCAATCCCGTCGAAAGACTGTTGATCGGAGGAGTAATCGTAATCCTCTTCTTCGTCAGCGGAGTAATATCCATCCATCGATCACAATTGCGGAAGAAACGACTGTGAATAAGTTTAATAAAGAATAAAAGTTGTCTATTGAAAAAACGGATGCGATCAACAGAGTAGAAGAGAGAGAGAGGTAGAGACGAGAAAGGGAGATATTCCGGTGAATGAGATCATCGACAAGTTTCGTTTAAAGCGAAGCCAGAGAGGAGGAAGCCCAAAAGATTTTCCTCTTTCTCACCTTTTATGCAAATCATTACACGTCGACGTTTTGGACCTCAGGGAATTGGGTTTTTTATGTTTGTGAATTTGGGTTTTCAATTCGGGTTTTGCAATGTTTGTGAATTTTGAGTTTTTTTATCTTGTTTTTTCTCCAGTGATATGGAAAAAGACAAAATGTCTTTTTATAGAAAAGATAAAAAAATTGGAAACTTTTTCTCAATGATATTTTTCTATAAAAACTTTGGGACACCATTAGATTCGATTTGAATAACGAGTTTAGATTCGGATTTAGTTGGATTTCTTGAAATTTTGGCTTTTGAAGATATTCGACCAAAAATAGTCAAAGTCAATTCGAATCTACATGAATTAGGATTGTTAGGATTTTAGGTTCAGTTGAGATTATAGTTTAAAATCCGATACATTGCAATAGACCATGAATGTTTCCAAGTGTGGTTTACAATATGAAGTGTGTAGCTCAACTCCATTTCTTTGGTTTCCGTCCTTTACTTTGTCCAAAAGACCACAAAGATTGATTACAGGAACAACAACTAAACTCACGTTACTCTTATCCTAATCCTCGTCATCATCGATGTGTGTTCGGAAGAGGTAGTCTTCGCCTTCAAGTTCATCTTGATACATGGATATTGATGGCTCATTGCATTTCTCATCTTCTTCTTTCTCATCATTATGTCTCTTTCCCTGACAAAAAAAAATGTAAAGTAAGCAAAAGGCAACATATACATTCAGAATCAAATTCAAACTCAAAAACCCTTAAAGCAAAGATTCTTTGAATGCTGACCTTTCTCAAGATATAGAAGAAATAATGGAAGCCATCACCAAAAGTGTTGTACTCCATGGACCAACTAAACTTGGGATCCATAAACAAAGGTCGTCTGAAATGTGGCTGCATTGACAACAGGTTTAGAGCTTTATAATAACTGAGTGAACGCAAGGATATGATGATATCAGAGATTGGCTTATATATAATACCTGGCCAAAAGTAATGGAAATGAAAATGCCGTCTGGTTTCAAAACACGGTGAACTCCATCGAGAGTTGCCATGACCTTGCTGACAGTTTCTTGCCGGGGGTTCCATGGATCACCAGCATCCACAAACAGTACATCCTACACGAAATTGATTATTTAAAAAAGGAGTTTTCTCTAGTTAAATTTCAAGAAAATGTAAGCTTTGAAACCACATTTCAACAAATCGTAAAAGTCGTAAACAAACAATGGATGGAAACGGAAAGTTAAGCTCAGTTACAGGTTTTTTTTTACCATGGTCCCTTTCTCAATAACCACATCAAAACTGTCGCTCTTAAATGGCAGGTCTAGCATGTCAGCTTGCACCACTTTTATGTCTGAATTCATATATCAAAGTCTCAAGTCAAATATTAACACAATCAGCTTAAGATCCAATGAATTTTTTTTGTTTGTGCTTCAACCAGCAAAACAAAGCAGAAGAAACTAAAGAAGTATAGACTTCAGTGTTTGTTTTATAGAATCAGAAGAAGAAAGGAATGAAATAATTTTGCTATTGGTTACATATGTGCCTATGAAAATGCTGAAAAAGAAATTTATAATGTGTAAGCAGTACCTTTGTACCCTTTTGACACCACTCGACTCTGCAACTTCTCAACGGCAACCGAAGATAAATCAATGCACGTAATGTCGGCAATGCCATCCTTATATAGCTCTTCACACAACTGAGAGTTCCCACACCCCAGTTCCAAGACCTTTATCACAACAAGCAAAACCTCAAATTCATAAACTTAAAAGCCACAATCCATCAAATGTGGGGATTGCGGCGTTACAATGAAGAGATTAACAAAAGAGAGAGATAGAGAGAAGAGGGGAGTTTACGGAAGAAGAGGTTTTGATGTTGGCGTTGATGAGATGCTGGAAATGAGAGTAGTCCTTGAACCATTCATAGTGTTCCTCCGAAGAGAACCTCTCGTCCCTGCATTTTTAAGGGACGGACATTCAGAAACAAACAGGGAAGAAAGAGAGGGCGAGAGAAATTGTTATAGCTGAATGCAATTCCTACCAGTAGTGAGGATCGAGATAGGTCAGAGCAGAAGGAGGACCGACGGATTTCGTATCCGGGTTTACATTTGGATCCGATTTACGATCCATCGCTGGGCTTGGTCGATTTCTCCCGCATAAACCCTAAACCCCCCTTTCACTAATCTCATCTTTAACTCGGATTCCCAAAAGGAATTATAAAAAAAACCAATGAAAGTGATTGATTGTCAACTAACAAATGGGGCGCTTAAGTGGACTTGTTATATAACATATGGGCCATAAAATAACGGGCTCGTTCCTTAAGCCCATGCGAAGCTATGCGATCAGGTATTTAACAATTTTCCCTAAGGTTAAAAGGTAATTCTATAGCTCATGATTCATGAACAATGTCTACTTAGCAAGATGACAAACTGTCAAACAAACAATCTAGTGTCCAAACAAATCACAAGTTCACAACAATCAGACATCGTTTAAACATAAATTTGCAACTGCAAGACTTCACATTCGTGTAATTTTATATGTCTGTGGCGTAGATTGTATAGAGAGTCTCTCTTTTCTGCTATTTTCAACAAAACAAGACATAAAATTACATGTCAACACGTGGTTGGTTGGTTGGTTGCATTTTACACGAAATTTCCAAATACACTTATCCTTTTGTTTTTTGTTTCCGTCATTTTGTTTTTTAATAATATACACTACAGTAATATGCAAAGGGGGCTAGAGAGAGATAAATCGTGGACCATCCATTAGAATTTAGTCTACAGTCAGCATCGTCGTTGCCTCTCTACTACTCTCTCCATGGCTGTTACCCTCCAGTTCTGCCGATTGTGCGTTCGGCCGGATACTTTCGTGCTACAGAATCATCTCTCCGGATCGGGATCTCTCCGGCGCCGGAAACCTTTGTCAGTCCGGTGCTCGTCTGGAGATGAGACCGCTCCTTCTCTATCGGGGGTGATGGACTCCGATTTTGACGCGAAGACGTTCCGTAAGAACTTGACGAGAGGCGATAATTACAATCGTAAAGGCTTCGGTTACAAGGAGGAGACACTCAAGCTCATGAATCGGGAGTACACCAGTAAGTTCCCCAATTTGCGAAATTTGCGTGCTCTGTTTTGGTAGTCGAGAAAGTAAAATGAAGACAATCCACTGATTGATTGAGCTGTAATGAATTGGGTGGCTTGAGAATTGGATTGGTGAAGCTACGGAAGAGTAGAAAGTTAATGGCTTTTCTTTTGCTATTCGGATAGATTAGTCCTCTTATGGTGAAGAGAAGACCACAATGTTGGATTTAGTTCAGAGATTGAATTTTGGCAAACTAACCAAGATTGAAGTAGGAAAAGTTGTATCCTTTTGGGTTTATAAGAGATTTATTGAACCTGGATCATGATTCATCTTGTTATTGTGTTTGACAATTGACTCTCTCAGGTGATATATTGGAGACACTGAAAACCAATGGATATACATATTCCTGGGGAGATGTTACCGTGAAACTTGCTAAAGCATATGGTTTTTGCTGGGGCGTTGAGCGTGCTGTTCAGATTGCATATGAAGCAAGAAGGCAGTTTCCAGAGGAGAGGCTTTGGATTACCAACGAAATCATTCACAACCCGACAGTCAATAAGGTCTCTGATACCTTTGATGACTTTCCTCTCTGCTATTCACGGACCTTGCTACTCTTCTTTTAGTATAAAGTATAAACCTTTTTGATTTTCATGGCAGAGGTTAGAAGAAATGGATGTGAAGATTATTCCGGTAGAGGATTCAAAGAAGCAGTTTGATGTAGTAGATAAAGATGATGTGGTTATCCTTCCTGCGTTTGGAGCTGGTGTTGATGAGATGTATCTTCTCAATGATAAAAAGGTCCAAATTGTCGACACCACTTGTCCTTGGGTCACAAAGGTGCATTTCCTCATGATTGTTGTTTCTTCTGTTCTTGGTATTATCTAAATATCCATGCACCATTATCTCAAATTTGTGGCTTGTGACTCTAAAGGTGTGGAACATGGTTGAGAAGCACAAGAAGGGAGAATATACATCGATAATTCACGGTAAATATAATCACGAAGAGACTATTGCAACTGCATCTTTTGCAGGGAAGTACATCATTGTAAAGAACATGAAAGAGGTGTGACTTTTACACTTTCAAAAACTTTGTATAATCGTAGAATTTTGCGAAAGACTGTTGCTGATAACTACTTTATTTTTACTGAGAACAGGCGAATTACGTTTGTGATTACATTCTTGGTGGACAACTCGATGGATCTAGCTCCACGAAAGAGGAATTCATGGAGGTAAAAGAGCTTCTTTTCAACATTTTCTCTCTTTAGATTGACTCTCTAGTCGTTCTAATATCTGTTGTGGCGTTTTGTAGAAATTCAAATATGCTGTGTCAAAGGGTTTTGATCCTGACAAAGACCTTATCAAAGTCGGTATTGCAAACCAGACAACAATGCTCAAGGGAGAAACAGAGGAGATTGGTTAGTTAGTTAGTTACTCTACTACACTGCTTTAAATCCTTGGAAACAAACATCTGATAGTCTGAGTCTGATGCCAACCTGCAGGAAAATTGATTGAGAGGACGATGATGCGCAAGTATGGAGTGGAAAACGTAAACGGACATTTCCTGAGCTTCAACACAATATGCGATGCTACTCAAGTGAAATTTCCTAAAATCTCAAAGTCATCCATATAAAACGAGCTTTTAAGTAGTGTTTGTTTATTCATCATCGATATTAATCTCTTTTCAGGAGAGGCAAGACGCAATCTATGAGCTAGTGGAAGAGAAGATTGACCTCATGCTAGTGGTCGGTGGGTGGAATTCAAGTAACACCTCTCACCTTCAGGAGATTTCAGAGGTTCGTGGAACCCCATCTTACTGGATCGACAGTGAGCAACGGATTGGTCCTGGCAACAAAATAGCCTATAAGCTCCACGTAAGTGCAGATCTCAAACTAAACTCCTTCTTCCCCGAATAGCTTTCACCGATCTTTCTCTGTTACATTGACAGTACGGAGAGCTGGTGGAGAAGGAGAATTTTCTTCCAAAGGGACCGATAACTATTGGTGTGACATCAGGTGCATCAACCCCAGATAAGGTAAAATGTTTATTTTCGTTTGCAGATGTTTTTGGTTCCTTTAAGTTGTCCCATGGACATGTGTGTGAATATAGCTTTTGTGAGTTTCTCAGGTCGTGGAAGATGTTTTGGTGAAGGTGTTCGATATTAAACGTGAAGAGTTGCTGCAGCTGGTTTGATCCAGTCTTTGCGGTTGTGTTCAAATACATTGTCGTTATGTCAAAGAGTGTAGTTTTATGATTTGTCTCTGTAACTTTTGTAATTCCAAGTCAATACTACTTCATCCTTACTCCTCCAGTAATTGTCTCTCCCTAATGGTAATTAAACTCACAGATAAAGTGTAGGCATGTCATTTTCATGTTTAAAACAATTAGACATAAGAAATTGTGACTAAAACAAACTTTTTAAAACCCGTATTGGGGTGAATTTGGACCATTTTTCATGATTTTTTGTTTTCAACATTATAATTTTAAATGACATCTTGGCAAATAAATTTTATTTATTCGAACAAACAAAAATTTGGTTGTTGATTTTGACTTTTGAGGCTGGTTGCTATATAACCAAGAGATGGCAAAAGGTTCAAGAGTCAAGCCATTTTCTCCTTCCTAATAACGATCCCTCTCTTTCCCTTATACTTTCTTCTTTTTTCCGGCACAACGTCGTTAGGTTTTTTTTTTTTCCCGTTGACGCCTGCAAATTCCTCCTCGGAACTTTTTCTCCTGGTGGTGAAATTGAGTCTGAGCAATGACAAAGCCCTAATTTCTGGGATTAGATAGGTAATTGGAAAAGAAAATCGAGCAATGAGCGAAGAGAGAGCAGCACGAGAAGGTGATAAAAGGGATCTACCAGCTTCTTCCTCGGGCTGTTCCGGCTCCTACGAGTTTAGCCTCGCCGCCGCTAAAGTTGCAGTAGCTCAGGTGTGCGAGAGCGTCGGGTACGAGCATTTCAAAGACCCAGCTCTCGAATCCCTAGCCGGATTCGCAGTCCAGTACATTCTCCAGCTAGGTAAAACCGCTACCTCCTTCGCTAACCTAAACGGTAGGAGCCAGTGTAACGTGTTCGATATCGCTCTCGCCTTGGAAGATTTGACCGGCGATGTGGAGGAGAAAATCTCGTCCGAGAGCTGTTCTGCTGGGCGTTCGGCGAAACTGAGGGAAATCATCGATTTCGTGAATTCGAGTGAAGAAATCCCGTTTCCACAGCCGTTGCCGCGTTTCCCTGTAGCGATAAGCGATAGGAGTTGGAAGATGATGATGATTCCTAGTTTTGTTGATATCGGTGAAACCCCACCGGGGAAACATATTCCTCTTTGGCTACCTGCGTTTCCCGATCCTCACACGTACAAGGAAACACCAATGTGGGTCGAGAGGGCTTCAGATCCTAGAGGAGATAAGATTGAACAGGCGAGGCAGAGACGGAAGGCGGAGAGAGCTTTGTTGAGTTTGCAGAGGAAGCTCGTCTGTAAAATCTCCTCAGGCAATCCTGTGTGGGGAGATATGGATGCTGTGAAAGAAGAGATGAGAGAAGCTGAGAGTGAAGTGCGTTGTGCTGTGTCGTCGCCTTCGATATCTGGTGAGTCTTTGAACAGAGATGGATTATCAGTGGTAGAGGCATTTGCTCCTGCCATGGAGGCTGCAAGAGATGGGTTTTTCGATGAAGTTAACACTGAGTGGAAGAAGAAAAAACCTGATGTTCTTTCTAAGCTTAGAACCGAGAAGAAGTTTCTTGGGGAGCCGTTGGATTTAAGTCTGCAGATGAAAGGTGAAGATAGACCTTTATCCTTTGTGCGTGAAGAGGATAGAGATGACAAGAGGAGGAGGGCAGAGTTTATTTTGAGACAGTGCATGGAGAATCCAGTGGATCTCAATCAGTTGTAAAATAAGTGATTCATTACAGTCTGTGTAGCGTAGCTTTTGAGAAGTGTTCCATAAAAGTTGTGATTTGTAGCCTTTTTTTCTTTACAGGACTATGTTATGATATTACGTTTTTGCTACTGAAAGAATGAGAATTTCTAACCCATGTTTTAAGCAGTGGATAAGCCTTTTTCTCATGGAGATGCCTGTATCATAGCTTTATCTTAGTTTCAGTCTTGTGTGGAGTAGTGTTTGCAATGAGTTTGACACTGAGATCAAGAAGAAAAGATGTGTTATTTTGTGAGTTTAGAACCGTGAAGGAATTCCAAAAGAAGAGAGAAATGAAACCAAAGTCGTTTGCTACATAATTACCTACAGAGCAGATCTTTACTGTTACCAACTTACCATCAATACAGTTATCACCGAAGCCAAGCTGTCTGAGGTAAGTAAATTTTCTCAAGTTGACATGTGTTTCTCTTGGTCACAATGTAAGCTTAAGCTTTAAAGTCTTTAATTTTCTCTAGGTCTTTAATAAAACCTGGTATGTGATTGTTTCTCTTGTGACACAGTTTTGTTAAGCTGTTCTTGTTAAGTCCAGTGCAAGATTTTTGTAACGCGGGTAGCTACCTTATGTCGGTTAGTTGAGAGCTCAAGGTTAAAAGGAAAGGTTGGTTAACGAGTTGAAGTATCCGGTATTGGTTTGGGAATTGGTAGAGGATTAAAGACTTGTAATCAAGTCTCTTCTGTGGATTGAATCCTATCAATTCCTTTAACTAACTTCCCTAAGGCCTTAGTTTTCAGATTCCAAACTCTCATTATCTAGGTCTACTTTTGAGTTCGTTTTAGTATACTTGCTCACTCTGACATCATCATAGATTCGTAAACGCCTTGCAGAAACATTAGGTACCAAGTCTCAAATATGAAAAAGACTTGTCTCCCATTGTTTTCAATCATCAAAGAATACAGAAAATACAACAGTCGTGATAAACAGTTTTGAGTTATTTAACATTGATAATAGAACTCAGAAAGAATCTGTGCTATTTATTCTTCAGATAGAGCCTTTTTAGAACATTTCATTATTTGCAGCAGGAAGCTGAAGAAGAGAATCTGAGTCAGTCCCTTTTGTGTCTGTCTGTGTGTGTTTTCATTTCAGGTGCTGGTACTAGCATTGTTGGGATGCTTGATGATCCTCTGGAGAATCACAGTCCTTGCCCTTCTGATATCTCTACTACACAAATCAGCTTGAATCCCTAATTCTTCTACATTCTTCTTAAACACCTCAAGCTTCTTCTTAATCTCGTCGATCCCAGTCCTGACTGCTTCATGCTCCACCGCGAACTCCGCACACTTCACCATCCCTGTGATCTCAATCTCCAACCGTTCGATCAAAACCCGGATATTATCCAAATCTTTGACCGCCACATATGTCCCCGCCTGCATCGAACTGATGATCTCTTTCTGTCCCTTGAGTGCATTCTCGTAGTTCTTCCACAGCGAATCGATCCATTTCCCCATTGATCCCAGCGGAACAGCGGTAGCTGCAGCCACAGCCGCAGCCACAGGAGGAGCCGCCATGGCTGCAGCCACGACAGAGCAGATGAGTACAGTGGCGAATGTAGCCACAAAGATGATGCTGGAGAGTTTCCTCCATGTGCGGATGCATTTGAGCTTCTTGTCAAGCTTGTTCTTACGAAGCTGTAGCTTCTCAAGCATCAGCATCTGCTGTTTGTACACAGATTGGAACATCTTGAAGAAGTCTTCGCTGAAAGGACTCTCTGCATCTTTGAAATTCTTCAGCTCCTCAAGTGTCTTCTCGTATCCATTCCCACCTGCGTAGAATCAGCACACAAAAAAAAAAAGTTTTAAAGTCATATTTTTTAAAATGGAATTAAGACGAAAATGTAAACTACTTTTATTTTTCCCACCACTAATTAAAATGGGATCAGGACAAATGAAGCATTTGCCCATCCCTAAATGAAACCACCAAAAAAAAAAAAAAAAAATTTACCGTCAACAAGGCTCTCATCTTCAAACTGCTGAAGAGCAACAAGAATGAAAAGCTGACTATCACGAGCTTTTCTCAATCCTTTCTCCAAAGCAGCACAGAAATCAAGCGTCTTCAAGCTATTCTCAAAGTAATCTTCAACGAGCTCAAACAGTTCTTGATTCTTCCATATATCTTTCTTGCAATCCAATATCACTTTCACCACTTCTTGATTCATCTCAAGCAAACACTCCGTCACTTCTTTGAGAGAATCGAACGAGAGCGCTCGAACCTCAACACCCGTAGCTAGCGTGCTTATCACGTGGCTTGTCCGTGCCTGCATACACGTGTCGAATGATTGCAGCTCCGTGTCTGCTTTACACGCAGCCTCGTACGACCTCAGCTCGGTCGTGTATTGCATGCTCGTTGTTGTGGTCTTAGCCGATGCCTCCTGTGAAGACTTTTTGCTTGTGTGGTTTCCCATTTTTCTTTTAGAAACTCACCGAATTCGATTGATCTGAAAATATGAACAAAGAAGTTCTTTAACATAGAGATGCGTACAGTATATTGAAGAATCTAAAGACCAAAATAAAAGGTATGTTTTAAAGGAGAAGTTGAAAAAAAAATGGTTAGTGAGAAAGGGATAAACTTGTGGTCGGGCTTATCAGGATAGACGACAACAGAGATAATTTTCCGGGAAAAGAAACAAAATTTTGGGAAAGAAAAAGGGAAAAAGAATTAATAAAGAAATGATGAGGGGAAAGAAAGAAGAAGCTTGAAGAGAGTAAGAATGAGAATCGTTAAAGGAAATGGAAAATAGCTTGCACGCATGATGATGATGAGAATTAGAGCTTTGTATAACGCGGGAAGCAAACGTTTACTCTCTACTTAGCCGCCTTTTTGCGTACGCAAATGCTTACAATATAGTATAAATCATTTTATATGCTACTCTTTTTGTTTTTATGTGCGTGTCAAATTTAAAACTTCAAGAAAAAAAAAGTTTCACAAAATCTATTTACTATATTGACAACATCAGTCTTTTGCGTTTGAAATTTAAATGTAATGTAAAAACTACGCAAATTATATCTATAGTTATCTACCACGTGTAATCGTGAACGGTGTATTACCAAACGTTGATTGTAATCTACAAAAGTATAACAAACAAACAACACATACAATTTTCGAATTAATCAGTTAAAAATACGTATATCTTTCTAGTTAATTAAGTAGTTAAAAATACGTATACCTTTCTAGTTAGTTAGCTACTGGACTATCAGCGAAGGAATATTATAATATCATTGTAAAACATTCGTAGATGGTTGTATAAAAAATTACAAAAGCATGCGAGAGAAGCTAGACATATACGAATGATGACAAATTTTTATCTGTGCATAACATTCACGGCACAAAATGTTACGTACGTAGTACTGTTCTAGTTGTTCATGCTTTGGACTCTATATTATAATAAAATTATGTTGATATGATATAGAGTTTAATAATGTAATTAATATTCAGATTTTCTCAAACGTGATATAAATCGATAGGAAGATCTGGATTTGTGATGATTAAATTAAACTATATATGGCCTCCCTACGCAAACTGTTATGTGCGTTAACTTAAGCACGTACACGTTAACTCTCGCATTTAATTTTGTGTTGACTTGTTAAATACATGAGTAAACTAGATGTTTCATTTCAATGTAAGCAGAGCATATGGCCGCCCTATAATTTATTTCTTTCACTCGTTAGATCTTCTTAATGCTATAAGTTTAAAGATTAAATGCAACGGGGCTTCAAACTATAGCTCAATTATACAAAAAGTGTAATGGGTTTAGAGTAAAGGTAAATTAATCGATAAAAAAAAGGTAAATGTAAATTAAGCCAAGAAAAAACAAGGCACACAAGAAAGAAAAGAAAACATATTTTAACAAAATCTAGTCTTTGTCGACCATTACTAAGGATTTTTAAATCAAGAAAGTCTAATTATTAGTTTATCAAAATGCGCACCATAAATTGCATTTTTTTTATTATCCAGTGCACTATCGTGATAATGTAATTGTACATGTGATTAATGATATGATGACATATATAGTTTCCGGAACTTATACCCTAAAATTGAGAAAACGCGCATGATACAAAGCAAAGACTAGTTATGGAAAACAGGTTTACCAGAAATTGATGTGTGAAAAGAAAACAGATTATAAATTGTTACAAAATATGCCAGGTGATTTTGTTTTCTTTGATCTTCTAACAAAATTTTGTTGCTAATTTTTTCTTCTTCCGTAATACGGCATGCAACTACTATAAAGTATAAATTATGTGAAAGTACAAATGGTTGTCTAGTTAGAGGAACAAAACACATGTTCTTGAACAAAACACACGTCGATTGAAGTTCAAAATACGAACATGAATGATATATATGATGACATATATAGTTTCCGGAACTTATACCCTAAAATTGAGAAAACGCGCATGATACGAAGCAAAGACCAGTTATGGAAAACAGGTTTACCCGATATTGATGCGTGAAAAGATGTGTGTAAAGAAAAAACAGATTATAAATTGTTACAAAATAAAATAAACAATAAAATATTTGATGGACGAATATAAGTTTCCTCAACAAGCTTCCACCTTTTTACCCAAAAAAAATAACAAACTTAAATTCAAATGTAGATTAGATCCATTTCTTCTTTCTTTTTGGATTATAATGAAATCAAGCAACGCTGCCTTTTATTTATTAATCACGTTCTTAAAATATTCTTTAACTAATTAAATATGTCAGGTGATTTTGTTTTCTTTGATCTTCTAACAAAATTTTGTTGCTAATTTTCTTCTTCTTCCGTAATACGGCATGCAACTACTATAAATTATGTGAAGGTACAAATGGTTGTCTAGTTAGATGAACAAAACTATCAGATTTATTTATTTTGGGGTGGAATGGATATGTAGTCTAAGTGTCTAACAATAATTGGTGAATCTTAGGTAAAAACTTAATATAGAGCTTGCATGAACAAAGTATTAAATGATGATTAACATGAACTAATGATTCATGAAAGAGATTAACACATTAATCATTACCTTAACTAATTAGTGGTGTTGCACAGAATGATCACCTTATAGAGCTTCTCTTCTATCTCTTCTCCGCCCAAAGCGTCTCAGACAGTCAGAAGTATCAAAACTGTTTTCGCAGCTTCCCCTTTTATAGGTAACAAGATCTTGCACTACCAACTTGGAGAACAAGTCATTCAACAGCTATCTCTCTTGCAAATTGGCCAAAATACCCCTAAACATGCTCTTTTTGTTTTATTATTTAAAAATTTGCAAAAGCATTTCATGCAGAACAATGAAATATAGGACTATAGGAGTTCATCTAATGATACGTCGGTCCATTAATTTATTTCATCATACATTGGCATTGATATGGCATACGTGGGGTGTAGTTTTTTGTTGAAAGAAAAAGTAAAGGTATCCAGTATCCACAATGTATGACTGAAGATAAATGTGAAAGTTTTTATTAATGTTGGACAAGTTATAAACATTCTTACGTCAAATTAAAAAGAACACAACAGTGCGAATGGCAAAGTAGTAATACCAGGAAAACGGGAGGGTTATTAGGGAGGAGAGAAAAAGACACTTGTCATATGACTATTGGGTTTCACCTGTATAGTATTCCCAGAATTTGTGTTTTTTTTCAAAATGCAACCAATACGCTACGTCACGTGCTTTTTAACGCGTTGCCTTGCTTCCACAAGTCACGTGGTTAATTTTTTTTCTTTTTCGGTTATACTAAAAAGTTCCTCGTTCAATTCTTACCACAGCATATCGATGGAAAGTAAACCCTCCGGGATGTCTTATATCAACGAAGAACACGATGAAAATGAAATTGAGTACATCTTTTTATACACTTCAGAGTCAATGTAGTTTTATAATTTGTCTTTGTAAATTTTGTAATTCAGAGTCAATATCCCTCGTCTTTCAATGCTCCAGCTAATGTCCCAGACTCCCAACCGTAATGCAATGTGTCATTTTCATGTTTAAGTTGAATTAAAAAAAAAAAATTGGAAAGGCTGTGACTAACACTATCAAAAGCGTGGAGACACCCAAACGAACAACAACAACAAAAAGTAAATTAATCAATGACATCTGGATTTACAACGGTTAATTTCAATTTGGGATGTAATGTTAGTTTATGATTTCAGTTTTTAATCAAGTGTGAATAGTTACTGTAAGAGGAAAACAGTGAAGCTAGTGGCATGAAATCTGAGAAACACACAACACAATACGACTTAGAAAAACACAAATGTTATGGCAGCAACAGAAAGATAAAAGATAGAGGTAGAGACATGGATTATAGGAATCTGATCAAATTCCTAAATATCATCTCTAGAAACTGGACGGTGCTTCTGAGTCTTGTCCACACGGGTCTGAGAGAGAGGAATGCCAACTTCTGTTGGGTGGTATTGCAAGAGCTAGGAATACTTTCAAGGATTGGCCTCACGCAGTGTGCTCATCTGCATGCAGCACGTAACAAAAGAAAAAGTATGATGTCGAAACATTTATTTCTCTGTGCATAAACCATGTCAAGAGTGGTCCACCATAACGTAGTAGTCGTCCATCTTAAGAGAAGTGATTAATTCCAACTTCCAATCCCAAATTATTCACCATCTATCTAATTGTTTAGTCAATTTTGAAATACGAAAAGAGAGATCTATATAATCATTTATATCGACCAGTAATAGCAAGCATGATCATTATATATTGCAAATGTCAATTTCATCTATCTGCAAGTTTAATTATTGCCATATTGGAGGTGCATAAACTATAGAGTAAAGTCTTTCTATTAGAAGATTTATGCACACCTAGAAATATAATATATTGGCTTTTTTTGTTGTCCGGGAGTCCTTTTTTTTTGTGTGTGTTCAAAGTTGTCCGGGAGTCAAACCTCACACACAAGTCACTAAAGCTGAAACATAAATATCAGCAGATAACACATGTTGTCTAAGACTACTTATAGAGTTTGGTGGGTCGTATTTTCAAAATTTAAAACTCATTTCTTGTGTTGGATAATACCTAAAAATCATACCACATCTATTATAGCTTGCGCCTTGCGGTGCCCATTTAATCAATAGGCATGGTGAAGTGGAAATATTAGTAGTCACTAATTAATTACTGTTTTTTAAGGGAATTGCATCTCATCATCTCATACAGGGACAGTTTCTTAAAAACTACATTTTGCAGGTGGAGATTAGGCACAAAAGCCAACTCTTGTGGGTCTGAGGTGTTTCTGTTTGACTACGCCAGACACTCTGCCAAGCCCCAAACAAGGGAGTGTGATCCTGATCTAAGGCTAATGGGACATGAACAAAGAAGATTATGGATTGGCTTGGAGCTCTTTCAAGATCAGAAAATCTGCCTTTGGGATGTTTCAGCTACTGCCAGTGATAAAGTTTTAAATGCAATGCATGTGTATGAGGTAAGCTGAGAGTAGCTTTGTTTTTCTTTTCTCCTGAATTTCAGAAGATTTGGGCTGATTTTGTTCCTGAGACGTTTTTTTCAGGGACATTAAACCATCATTTAACATTTTGACTCCCTCTTTTGTCTAATCTTCGAATTAGAAGATCACTACTATACAACAGTCTTCAGGTCTGGCAGATGGCAGAAAGCATCTACCAAGATGATGATGATGATGGAGATGATAATGAAAGCGACAAAAATGCACAACTTACCCAATGAGAACCTGAAATGATTCAAGTCTTTTTTGTGAATGATGAATGACTCGTTATAAGTGTTGTGAATGTGTTCTATAGACAACTTTGGTGTATGTTGTGATTCTTAAGTTTGATAGAATGGTCCAAGTGAAAAGTTAGACGATAGATCCCATTGATGTCAACAAATAGCAACCTATGATCACTCATGTGAGGATACTGCAATGTTACAGTAAGGCTAGAGCAGAGACATCCCTTGAATATCTCACCAAGCAACTTGATGCTTAACGGGAAGTCGAAATCCTGTGTTAACACCAATCAATAACATATTAAAAACCCTTTAATATCTTTGTTCTTTCTGTGCATATAACAAGGCATGAGATCTCAGGAAGTGAATCTTTTGTAACTCACCTGTCCAGAGATCTCACTGGGAGCCATCAAGGCAATTCCCCACCAACTCCTTAAAGCTGTAATTCAGCAATTACAAAAGTTTCATGGATCTGATATAGGGTTTATAGCAAGAACTTATGTAGCCACAACGGTTGCTACTAGTAAAAAAACATAGCCAAATATTTTACATCTTCTAAGTGAACTTTAAAGAAGTTACTCAAGTATTAAAACAAATGGCAGGAACATTGGAAAATTGAGTTCATATTAACATGTCATCCTTGTAGCCGGAAAGCTCAACAATGGAAAGAAAACGAGAAAAAAAATAAATGATGACACCAAAGGAACCCGAGCGAAGCTGATGCTGCAGATGAACTCTACAACTTATTGAGAATACAATAGTGGTGGAAACAGATGGTACAAGTTTGAACTTAATGATGCGCCAAACTGCTTGTTTTGCCTTTTTTTTTTTTTTTGAATGAGAAAAGTATGATAGGTCATGTCCCCATACACCAATGGTTCATTCCATCACTATGTTTTGGGCTGACGCGAACGAGATCCATTTTTTTGAGCAAGTAAAAAATACTCACGGGAACTTTAACTACGTAATCCAGGTTAAGGAACCATGTCCAAGAAAGTGACAATAATCCCCTTTGTTTAACAAGGTAGGTATTCTGGACTTAACAAAAGAAAAGGACGAAGGAGCATTTCTAAATAATTGTACAACTCTTGTTTTACTCTCTTTCTGAATAAAGAAAAAGGGTTTGGAATGTTATTTGCAGACAGTCATTCACTATAACTCATGACATCATGTGCTCTTGACTTGGAACCCCAAGCGTGCAAATTTTGTACTTGAGCTTCTCACTGTGAGTTACAAAACTCAAAAACCAAGCACCAAACCGCTCGTTTGTGCACAAACTCTCCAAAGAGATGGGATGGCATCGTTCAGAGACAACTGAATGGCTTCAAACCAGGTTTGGTTGGGTCTGATTGCATATCTGAGTTGTTTCTGCCAAGCAAAAACAAACAAAGCCACGTTAATATATGGTTTCCTATTTTCCTTAAGCAAAATCATAGGAGGCTTGGAGGGTGTAAACCAAGAATCTCCTAAAAATAGAATCATTGGAGGGTGTACACCAAGAATCATTGGAGGGTGGAAACTCAGAATCATCGGAGGGTGTATAGCACGAAACATGGGAGCCTGGAAGCGATGAACGACCAAACTTTTTCCTCCGGGAACCCATTTCTTCCTCCTCCGGCGACCTCACTCTTTCCTCATCTCCTCTCCCTTGTGTCTCTCTAGGGTTTCAGCGATTTTTTCCCCCTTTAGGCATAGACCCCTTTCGGCTTCTTTTATTCTTTTTCTCAGTAACCTTAATTACCATGGATTAGTGAAGAGAAAAGAACCGCTGGCTTAAACCTGATTATAGTGAAGAAAAAGAATCTTTGGCTTCAAGGTACAATTTTTTAATTAACATCTAATTGCATGAACGTGGCTTTTATTTGCAAAATTCACAATCATATAGTATATGTAANAAAAAAAAAAAAAAAAAAAAAAAAAAAAAAAAAAAACAGAAAACTAAGATCAAAGTTCTACGTATTAGACCTTTACATTTAAGTGCATATAAACACAAAGTTGAACTGAATTATTGCTAACATGATCTCACAAAACCAATACTTTAGTGGGTCAACTTTTATTTCGCAAGTTTCCGGCTAATATTAACCCACATGAAAATTATATGAAGCAGCCACTGAACCAAAAATCATTCATTTGTTAAAATTGTAAGAATATAGAGGAAACCCATATATACCACGACATTTTTTAGCTCTTTCTCTCTTTTGAACAGTGCAACTAAGGTGGCTCATAGGATAGCAAAGGATCAGCTACATCTTGACAATCTGGATTTACAACGGTTTCAATTTGGGATGTAATGTTAGTTTAGGATTTCAGTTTTTAATCAAGTGTGAATAGTAACTGTTAGAGGAAAACAGTGAAGCTAGTGGCATGAAATCTGAGAAACACACAACACAAGACGACTTTAAAAAACACAAATGTTATGGCAGCAACAGAAAGATAAAAGATAGAGGTAGAGACATGCATGGATTATAGGAATCTGATCAAATTCCTAAACATCAGGTCTAGAAACTTTGCGGTGCTTAATTTTGGCCAAATACTCGTCCAAAAGCATCTGATTCTTGTCCACACGGCTCTGGGAGATGAATGCCAACTTCTGTCTGGTGGTAGTGCAAGAGCTAGGAATAATTACCGATTCTGCTCCCAATTTTCATATTACTTGATCCTATGTTGAACAAGTGGTTATATTCATAATAATATGAAATTGGGAAATTACTTGAAAATAAGGTTGAAAATGAGATGTGGTTTTCATAAGAGAAATTTTGGAAATATACTCTTTGATAAGTTTTTAATTTGAAAACTACACTTGTTTTTTTTTAGTTTTGAAAATACACTTTTTATATGTGAAATGACTTAATTATCCTAATTTGAAGTTTTCAAATAATTTAATAAAAACGAAATTCAAATAAGAAATATAAAATATTAAGATTTGATTATGATTTTGTTTTATTTTAAAATACTAAACAGTCCTAATTATCTGTTTAGATTTTATTAAAAATTCTTTAAAAATATAAGGTTGTTTATATAAAGTTTAAATGAGGGTGAGATTAAGGTTATTTATCTAAAGTTTCAAAAATATTTAAATGTGTTTAAAGATAAACATTAAAAATGAA
>OVBJ01000236.1:61943-72802 GCA_900406535.1 Noccaea bulbosa | reverse complement strand
AAGAAAATTAGGACACGAACGATTAAAGGCAGTAAATGACGAGGTACAATGGCTCCTGAGAGTAGGTTCAATCGCTGAAGCAAAATACCCAGAATGGCTCGCTAACCCAGTAGTAGTGAAGAAGAAAAACGGAAAATGGCGAGTTTGCATAGATTTTACGGATCTAAACAAGGCATGTCCGAAAGATAGTTTCCCGCTCCCCCATATCGACAGACTCGTAGAGGCGACCGCAGGAAACGAGCTGCTAACTTTTATGGATGCCTTTTCGGGCTATAACCAGATCCGGATGCACCCCGACGACAGAGAGAAGACGGCCTTTCAAACGGAGCGAGGCATCTACTGCTACAAGGTCATGCCGTTCGGACTTAAGAACGCCAGAGTAACATACCAACGGCTCGTGAACGAGATGTTTGCCTCGCAGCTCGGAAGGACGATGGAAGTCTACATTGATGATATGTTGGTTAAGTCCCTGAAAAAGGAGGAACACGTGGTGCATCTCCGCGATTGTTTCGAACAGCTGAATTTGTACAATATGAAACTAAATCCGACAAAGTGCCGGTTCGCTGTAACATCCGGAGAATTCTTGGGCTATCTGGTCACCCATAGAGGCATCGAAGCAAACTCGAGGCAAATTCAGGCTCTGATCAAAATGAAGTCACCAGAAACGAAGAAGAAATACAGCAACTCACCGGACGCGTCGCCGCGCTCAACCGTTTTATTTCGCGATCCACGGATAAATGTCTCCCCTTCTACGACACCTTACGATGGAACAAGAAATTCGAATGGACGCCGTAGTGTGAAGAAGCTTTCCGCGAGCTGAAGTCATATCTGGCGAGTCCCCCGATACTGGTAAAACCAGAAGAAGGCGAACCATTGTACCTTTATATCGCGGTATCGGTGACAGCGGTCAGCGGGGTCTTGATACGAGAAGATCGAGGGACTCAGAAACCAATTTTTTACATAAGCCAAAGCCTGACGGACGCAGAAACGAGGTATCCCCAGATGGAGAAACTCGCCCTTGCAATTATAGTATGGGCTCGGAAGTTAAGACCCTATTTCCAGTCACATTCGATCGTCATCCTAACAGCAATGACTCTAAGGACAATTCTCCACAGCCCGAGCCAATCAGGAAGATTGGCAAAATGGGCGATCGAGCTGAGCGAATACGATATTGAGTATCGTAGTCGGACGAGCGCGAAGTCACAAGTGTTGGCCGATTTCCTGATTGAGCTACCTATCGGCCCCAGCGAAGAACCAAACCATCCTACTACCTGGACGGCTCGTCATCAAAACAAGGCGCTGGAGTCGGAATTCGCCTTACCTCGCCAACAGGCGAAATCTTGGAACAATCACTTCGTCTGAATTTTGGGGCGTCAAATAACGAAGCAGAATACGAAGCATTGATAGCCGGATTAAGGCTAGCGCTCGGGATTGGAGCCCAAGATATACGTGCCCACTGTGATTCACAGCTCGTCGCGAATCAATTCAGCGGAGAATACGCCACCAAAGACGAAAGGATGGAAGCATATCTCGGAGTCGTCAAGAATCTGGCCGAACAGTTCGGAAAATTCTCTTTGTAACGAATCCCGCGAAGCGAGAATACTCAAGCCGACGCTTTAGCATCATTAGCCTCAACTTCTGACCCGGCACTAAAAAGAATAATACCAGTTGAATTCATCAAACAACCTAGTATCGATGTAGGCGAGCCGGAGATCTTGATGACGATAGTCGAAAACGAACCCAAAAACGATGGAGAATTCCTCGGGAATTTACCCACAGAAATGGAGGGAGACGACGATACCGAGTACGGATGCGACAGGAAACGGTTGGGGCCGATCCGCATCTACATAGCAGATGGCGACGTCCCAGCAGATAAATGGGCGGCTCGCAAATTAAAAGCCCAAGCAGCTCGATATATCCTGATCAGAGATGCCGTGTTCAGATGGAGATTGTCCGGCCCGCTACTCAAATGCGTGGAAGGAAAGGAAGCAAGAAAGATAATGGAAGAGATCCATAGCGGATCATGTGGAAATCACTCTGGTGGACGGGCCTTAGCAATCAAGATCAAATGTCACGTCTATTTCTGGCCGACAATGATCAACGATTGCGAAAGCTACTCGAAAAAATGCAAAAAATGTCAACGACACGCGCCGACGATACACCAGCCAGCCGAACTGCTATCTTCCATCTCCGCACCATACCCATTCATGAAATGGTCAATGGACATTGTCAGACCGCTACACAAGTCGAAGCAAAAGAGATTCTTGCTAATTCTAACGGACTACTTCTCTAAATGGGTCAAAGCAGAGTCCTATGCAAGCATTAAAGACACTCAGGTCGAGCAGTTCATCTAGAAAAACATCATATGACAAATAACGGTTCGCAGTTTATATCGGCAAAATTCGAGAAATTCTGCGACAAGTGGAAGATCCGCCTTAGCAAATCAACGCCTCGATATCCCCAGGGGAACGGCCAAGCCGAGGCCACTAACAAGACAATCTTAGATGGCCTTAAGAAGCGGCTCGATGCTAAAAAGGGCCGTTGGGTAGACGAGCTAGAAGGAGTGCTCTGGTCACATCGAACAACTCCAAGGCGAGCCACGGGTGAAACACCATTCGCACTTGTTTACGGAACGGAGTGCGTCATTCCCCCCGAAGTGCATTTCCCTGGGGTACGCCGATGGCTATTACCGGAACAGGCGGGCCACAACCACATGATGATGCTAGACGAGCTGGAATTGATCAACGAACGATGCGACCAAGCACTTATTAGAATCCAAAATTATCAGCAATCCGCGGCAAAATATTACAACTCCAATGTCCGAGCCAGGAGATTCAGAGCAGGAGACTTGGTCCTCAGAAAGGTGTTCCAAAATACTGCGGAACGGAACGCCGGAGAGCTGGGTGCGAACTGGGAAGGCCCATACAAAATCACCGAAACAGTTCGCCCGGGGCTTATCGACTCGAAAACATGGTTGGCGAACCGATACCAAAGCCATGGAACGTCAAGAAATATTACCATTAAGGCGCGAGGCACCATTACCTAGAACTATGCGTGACTTGATCCCCTGCGATGGGTACGTAGGCAGTTCACTTTCGGATGGATTCAGTTGCCCCCCTCTCCAAAAAGGAGGGGGGGAGTGGGGTACGTGTACATGTACACTCCCTTTTTGTTGGCCGTTAACGCATCTCTTTATTCGTTGTAACACGGTTCGCCGTTAACACAAACGAATAAGATTAACCATCTTTATCGAGACACGGTTCGCCGTTAACAAGTGCGGTTGGGGTACGTGTACATGTACACTCCCTTTTTGTAACGCGGTTCGCCGCTAACACAAACTGATAAATCCTGATCGATACTACATCGGTTTAATAATTCCATGTTCATAACTCGGGATATTCGTAATCCGTCCCAAGCCGAGTGTTGTTGGCCACAACATTCTTTCCTAGACATCTTATCCTAATTTAACATCATGCGCGCTATATAAATATGATCAGTCATCATTCGTTCTGACCCGTTAATCACTGATAGATGAGGACACGGCAAAAACATGAACGAATTGATCAGAAACTCAATATCTGAAACGCTTCGTAGCAACATTACATTGGTTTGTTATTCCACCGTCATTATTCCGATCCGTTAATCACTAATAGATGAGGACACAGCAAAAACGGAAGTAAGTTGATATAAGCCCAATATATTAAACGCTTCGCAACAACATTGGCCATCTAATCCATCGTTATTTTGGCTCGGAAAAACTGAAATAAATCAAATCCGATATAAACATTATCTCGTCGAGCCAAATCAAAACCAAATTAATCTCTTTAAATACGGTTCGATTGATACGAGTTTGTGGATAAAGCCGTCCAGGCGCTAATACAAGAACGAAGTAAAAGAGAAAAGGAGGCCATCAAGGCAGCGTATAAAAATGTGGAAGTCAATGAGAAGCCTGGTTCAACAATTCTTGAACGTCGGGCGCAACTTTCTCGGCATCATTCTCCAGCCTTGTGTTCGGCTCGTCAGGCTTGCCAGCAATTTCGGAGATTCGGCTCGATACTTCCGGGATGTTAGCCGAAACCTCCCCGACCAAACTCTCAACCCTGACTGACGGCTCTTCGACTTCGGCAGGGTCCTCTGGGGTTCGGCTCGTCGATTCCAAGGTCTTTTCAGCTGGCATCGCCTCGGGAATCACCACCGGCTGGATCCCACTCTGAAATATAGGAGACTCTCTATTAGTACCCCATTGATCGATAATACCAAGACCGAGCCGATCAAACCGAGTAACAGTCTCATCTTTAAGATGTACCTCGGGCGGACTAACGGGATCTGGAAAGGGAACGAGCCGGCCAATCACGCTGGCTACCAGAGCATTAGCCTCTTCGGCACTCCCAGGATCCGAAGCAACGAGCGCCCGAAGATCGGCAAGCTCGACGTCAAGATTTGGCGGATCATCGCCCCGTATGTCGTTAATCAGCTCGATATTGCTCTCGGCCTGAGTAATGATCACGGCTCGCTCGTGCACCCCTTCGAGCCCCTTCAATTCGGATTTGACTGATTCGAGAAGATCGGCATATCGGCTGTTCAACCTCCGCTTCACTTTCCTGACCTCAGCTAAGTAGTTGGCGTCCATGATCGATATTTTTTCCGTGAGATCGCCGATCTTGGCCTCGAGAGCCTTTTTCTTTTCATCGAACTTGAGATTTATGTCGGCCATCCTAGCCGCATTCTCCTGATGCCTGAAGGTCTCGGTTCGTTGCTTAGTTAGCTCCCTCTCGAGTTCAGCGATCTTATCTTCAGCCCGCTTCGATTTCATGGCTCGTGCCTCCTGCGTGGTCTCGTATAACTGCCTCATATTATCGGCAGTCTTCTGAAGATCATCAAGAGCGACCCGATCCGACCGAGCCCTGGAATCGTAACGCTCGACGACTCTGTTGAAGGACTCCGTACACTGAAAAAATACGAAAAATATGTAAGGATAGCAGTCCCTTACGAGCTGCCCAAACGAAAAGGAAAAGGAGAAACTTACCAAGAAAAGATTGGAAGCCGCGTCCGCGTAGGCCTCACTCTCTAACAGCGCGTTGGGAGGCGGGAGACGAGTCATGGGGGTGCTCTTCACCAGAAATTTAGCCGCCTCGGCTCTCTGAAGAAACCGAAGCTGAGCCGGGTCAAGCTGCGAACCGGAGTAAACATCCCCTTTAGCTTTCTTCGAAGCTTTCTCTTTCGGTTCGTCCTCTGCAGTCCTCTTTTTACCTCCCGCCTCGGAAGATTTGCTCATCGACGGTTCGCCGACGGGTTCGGAAGCCTTCTTCTGTTTCTTCCGATTGAGAACCAAGGCTCCAGAATCCTTGGAAGCACCTGACCAAACCGGAGAAGGCGGCCTAGGAGAATTTTTCTTCTGAGAAGCCTTCTCCATCGCCGCTTTGGCGATCGCCACGGCTTTCCCAACATTCGGAGCCGGACCGCCGCTCGTACCTTTCTTCACGGTACTTGACTACCTCACCTTCTTACCCTCAGCTTTCGTCTGAGCAACCCCCTGGTGAACCATCTGTTCGGTCGCTGCACGAGCCGATTCCGCCGCTTTCTTCTCCCTCTGCACTTGGAGCAACCGACGCGCGGATTTTTGGACCATTCTGCTAGGAAATTCGGGCTGATCTGGAATTTCCTCGTCAGAACTGTCGGAGGAATCAAAGGAGTCATAAGCCTGGGCTCGGGCGTTTTCGACTCGCTCGAGAGTGAAATCTCTCTCCCAATGGATTTGCAATGCGTGTGCACGATCAAGGAATTCAGACAGATCCGAGGAACACCGAAGTACCAATTTTCGATCTGTAAAACAAAAGAAACCATAATATTAATCATCGGCTCGCTAAAAATCAAAGTAATGGCTTCACGTCGGCTCGCACCGAATTCCTGCCAACTCTCTTTGATGAATTTTCTCAGTACGCTCCCAACCGAGGCGCCACTTATTGGGACGAAGAAAAAGTAGTTTTCCCAGCCTTCGTCTTTGTTTGGAAAACCATCGATGATCTTCTGATTCTTCTTGTTGGAGATGTAGTAGCGAAGCGTTTTCTTCCCGCTAGCACGGAACTCCAAAAGATTCTGGAGGTGATGAATCTCGAGTGGAATGCCGACCTCGAAACTCAACACGATTGGCCCGATCAAATGTCGCATGCCTCGCGGCAGGATCTGACCAATGGCGAGCCCATATTTGCCGAGGTAATGAAAAATCAAGCTCGGGATAGGGAACCAAAGGAAGGTATGGTAGAAGAAGCTCTCATAAAACGTCAGGTGCCCGACCGGTGGATCGTTGGCCCTCTGATGGCTCCTTGGGAGGACGAGCTCGACGCCTTCAGAAATGTTGAAGCAACGGCAAAGCGATTCCAAAGACGTCTCGGTACAGAGTGTTGATCCGGGAGGATTTGGAACCGCCTTCTTCGGCCTTCGGTTATTCGTTATTTTCTCGTCCCTTTGCGTCTTGAGTGTCTGGCAGTATCCTCGAAATACCAGACCCGAATAACCCCGGATGAGCAGCCAGGATCGCTTCATCATCGAACGTCTGCGCGATTTTAATTTCCTCCGCATTAAAAATCGGGTGAAACCCCGCTTGGGCATGAGCCGTTTGATTCGTTTCCTCCTCCTCATTAGCAATCGGTTCGTGCGCCCTATTCGAGCCGTCACGTTGAACAATTGGGGGCTCGCTCGTGAGCGGATCGATCTCGGCGCCCTTAATATCCCGAACCGACTGATCCTCATCTGAAAGCGGCGAATCGCGTGAACCGGCGGAATTTGTCGGCTCGCAGGAAGAAAACCAACGATGATCCGAGGCATTGGAATCGTCAGAATTATAGGAGCGATCCTCAGAATGATCGGCTCCAATATAAGGAGTGCGACTGCCTGAAGACATTTGGCTCGGAAGAAGATTGATCGGAGAACTTGAAGATTGATCGGAAAAACGACTCACCACGGCGGCGAAACAAAGAACACGAGAATCTTTAAGAAAACGTATAGAGAGAGAATTTTACTTTTTACTCGGTCGAGGAGAGAGAGGCAGGATACGAAAAATGAACCCCGGGACCTCATATTTATAGAAATCTTGGCGCATGGGCGCGTCAGCTCGAGAAGATGAAACGACGTGATCCAACTCCACGCGCTGGCTCGGGAAGATGAAACGGCGTGACCTAATTCCCGCCTAATCTTTAGGGCTTCCCTCGAAAATCGGTGGGCCCAAAACGTTTTGGATTCCAGGCCCGCATACCAATAAAGCAACTCGACACGTTTTTAGTAAAGGCAGCGAAGCGATATCTGGCGAACCAACTCCATCAGGCAGCTAACGGCGAACCGTCGACAACGCCTTCCCGCTATTGACTTTTAGCTCGTCATCCTTATATCCAAGACTAACGAGCTGTGGGCTAACTGTTGGGGTCGGATTTCACCCATCCGTCGTCCAGACTAAAGAAATAAGAAAAACCGGGCCGAGCCAAACCGACCTGTCCTGGTGGGCGGAGCCAACGTCCGACAAACCGGTTCGAGCCGAGGCCCATCGAAGAAAGCCCACAACTGAAGTTTATCTTAACTAAAGACGGTGCGAGCAGAAAATGAAAGTTTACATTTCGTATAAGTCGGTTGTAGAAGTCGGTTCATATTCTCTTATAAATAGGAACCGATAGTCATTATTTCGCCACACACAAAAAAAAGCATACGCTATAAACTTTGCAGCTCTCAAAACAGCTAATAAAACAACCATCATTTGGATCGAACTCAAGTCTTTATTCAGTGAATTCACAGCTCGTTTCACAAAACGAACCGAAAGCTATTGTGCAAATTCGGCTCGCACAGATTTCATCAAAAATGCTTGTAGTATAAATATTCCCTTAATATTTTGGATAAAAAATCACACCTCATATTTGAACTACAAGCATTTTTGAACTACAAAAGTGATTTTTTATCCGAACTTCTTAAGATTTTTGTTTTTCCTTTCACACTTTTCTTTCTCTTTAATCTCTCTTCTCGATTCCAGCTATCTTCAACCATCAACCAAAATATTCCCAAGAGAGTGAAAAAATAAACCTTGGAAAACTGGAACTTTGGAAGAATAGTTAAGAAAATGAAATACATATGAACGTCAAGGAGTTGGGAAAAGTTTTTTAGGGTAACAAATATGGAACTAAACTGAAACCTTCAAGTAATTTTAACTTTGTGCGTAAGTGAACTGAATCTGAAACTCTACAAGAATCTTATTGGAACTAAACTGAAACCTTCAAGTAATTTTAACTTTGTAAGTGAACTGAATCTTATTCATTCTCATGGTGCACTCGTCTTATTGTTTTTCTTTCGCTAAAATGCCACCGTCTTATTGTTGTCAACTTTTTTTATGTTTCAATTCTCTCATGATTACTTGACTCCGAAAAATAATGATCTTTCTTAATTATTCTATTATTAAGCCTGCTAAACACAAATGCAAACGAGTTGTTTGTTGTTTAAAGAATACATTCTTACTACACAATTAAACAAAATAAAAAGTCATGATTAAAAAGACATATATATTAGAATAAAAAACACACAAACTATATTGATGGAAAATTAAATTAATTAAGTAAACAAAAAAAAACAAAAACAAAAAAACTTGCTTGATCGATGCCAAAGCTCGTGTACTTCCTTGCGATTAAGACTTTCTCAAGCAGCAGGAGGAGAGTAGGAATCTTGTTGTTCGATTACGGAGAGAGGGCTTCTTCCAAATATGCAGGGCTCTTTAGTTTAAAATCGATAAAAAATAATTTTGATAAAAACAATTATGGATAATTTAAACACAAGTCCTATCTGTGAAAAATAAAATTTCATGAAAATGAATCAATTTATAAGTTTCATGAATAAACCAATCATAAAGTTTAGTGTTTGAGGTTCAATGTACAGGGTTTATGAGTGTGTTTGTTTGAGTTTAGAGAATTTTATCATAAAAAAAATGTTTGTGGTTTGTTTAACGATTTGAAGCTAATGAATTCATAGTTTATAAGGTAAATTGTGATTATATATACATAATTGATGTTTTCTATAGCTTCAATCTCAAAAATTCAATTTAGGGTTTATGGTAAGTTAGACTTCATAGATAGACTTCATTGTTAGACATTTCTGTGAAGTCTATTATTCAAAAAAAAAGAGCGGTAAACGAAATTTTTAGGACGGGCCACGAAATATTTTGGGCGAATAAATTTATCACTAAAAGTACAATTTATAGACTTCTCGAGTAGACTTTATATTTAGACTTCGTTATGAAGTCTTCTTAACCGATTTTTTTGATAACTAAACCGTAAAATTTACTTGGTATATAATGAAATTGGTAATCCTAATTTTGATAAAAATGAAAACGGTGCCCTCTTTCTTCCTCTAACCTCTCTCTCTCTCTCGCCGGTGTTCTCTCCTGCGCCGCCGCTGCCCAGATCTCCTCCTTCTCCGCCGTCGTCGTCTCTCTACGCCGCTGCCGTCACTCTCCGCCGCCGGTCACGATCTCCTTCCCGCGCCGACCTCCTCTCTTCCGGTATCTTCTCTGCGCCGGTCTCCTCTCTGCGGCGGTCTCCTTCTCGCCTCTCCGTCTGTTGCTCGCGCCGGTCGCCGCTCCGCCCGCTCCACAGCAGATCCGGTCTCCCGCGGCCGGATAAGAGTCGTTATGAAGCTCACCTTTGGGATAAGAGTACCTGGAACCAAAACCAGAACAAGAATGGAAAGCAAGGTGTCTCTGTATTCATTCTTCTTGAGTTTCGGATTATAAAGCTTCAAGTTTCATGTAGATCATTTCTACATTAGTGTCTCGTTGATTTTGGTTTTGATAAATACCGTTTTGTGGCCAAGAAAATGAGACTTTTATGTGTTTGGATTCCTTTTTATATAGCTCATAGTTTCAGATAGATCTTTGCTTTTGCGATTTGATATACACCGTATTGGTGAAGATCTAGTCATTTTCTACCTTTCCTCTTTTCAGGAGATTATCGCTGTTTACCATCTCCTCTCTCCTCCAACAATGACTCCTGCTCAATCAAACAGGGTCTGCAATGCCCTTGCGTTTCTTCAGTGCATAAAAGCTTACCAATTTCTAATTTATTTTTGTATGTTTAATTTGGAAGACTCAACTTTCTGTTGATTCGACCCTTCTTTTTGACGTCCAGTGTGTTGCTTCTCATCCTGAAACGAGAATGTTGTTCCTCAAAGGTACAATCGCCGATTCTTCCATAGTATTCATTAATATAATTTTCGGCGTTTTCCCTGTGATTAAAGTAAACGTATATAGTACATTAGCTGATGGCCCAACCTGTTTACCCAAACCTGGTTTTAAGAGCAACCTTGTTGGTCTCTTTTTAATTGAACACATTTATTGAATGTGTGTGGTCATAATATGTTTAAAGCAAACGGAAATTGTCCCATTGTGCCTCCGGACAATGGAAAATATATATATGTATTTGGATTTGAAACCGCCTTGTCAATAAGTAGAATTCCTTCTTCTTCTTTTTTTTTTTTTTGTCAAGCAACAAAAATTCCATTAACCAAACAGAATTCAACCTCAAAGTCTTAGAAGAACTAACAAACGTTTTTTTGGAAAGCAGATATAGATAATATGTCTATAATAGACTGTCAGATCTTGCAGGTAGCCTCCTGAAGAGATTGAGCGGCACATAAGGGAGCTTANCCTTGGATGCCTCAGCACATAGATCCCAGCAAGAAGTGCCACTACCTGAAACGGCGTAACATACAGCACTATTGCAGCTATGAGACAGAAGAACACAAACAATGTGGTTGCCTTCGGGTCTGTCCAGCTCAGCAGTGACAGAAACCGCTCTCCCTGCGTAGCTAGATCGCCTATCACCGTCTGAACA
>OVBJ01000236.1:256-61829 GCA_900406535.1 Noccaea bulbosa | reverse complement strand
AAGGTACAAGAAAACCGTTGGGAGGATGAGTTCAGGGTAGAGAACTAAGATGATGAAGAGAATATGAATGAGAATTGTGGTTATTGGGTTTCTCCAGTTGCAGATCTGATCAAACCATTTCCCCACAGCAATGAGACCACTCAGAACATTCATGATTCTGAAGAAGTTAGCTTTACTCCTCCTCATGCTCCACATGTGTGAGTCCACATCGAGCATGTACTCTACAATCTCTTTGCGAAGAGGCGGCTCTGCTCTGTTCAGCCTCGCCGAGACAATGTTCATAGCCTGGTGCCTCAGGCTGTCCAGCTGGAGCACAGATAACGGGTGGATGTAATGCATTTTAGGTAGCAACGGCTGTGAATACATGTGAAGCATGTTGATGAGAGATAGGCAAGTGAACCGCACGGCTAACTGTATTTCACCCGTTTTCTTGATCCCGGAAGGATGAAAGACGAGCAGAGGATATGAATGTGTGTAGATACGGTCAGCTTCAAGTGTCGAGAGACGGATTCTCACTTTCCCGATCCTCATATCTTTCCCGCTTCCACCTGGAATGTGCCCGTTGTCGAATGCTCCAAAAGTTATGACAGTGCAGGTATCAAACACTTCCCATGTGTACTGCTCGTTCCATTTAGGCGTGAAACTATCCACAATCGTTCTTGTTCTGATCCATTTCTGCCCGTACTTAGCCACGCAATACGCATCTGTCGTTCCTTTCCCGTCTTTTGTCTTCATAGGCATCAGTCCGTGAGCGCTTATGATCCCTACTTCAAGCAATCCAATGCTCGGTTTCCATAGCTGTTTCGCTGTTGGCCTTAGGTCGCTGCTGTAGTGAGTTGATTCATCAAGAACATGGTATCCACCTTCAAGAAAGATTCTCAGATGAATCCTGCTTGCGAATTTGATCTCTTTCTTCTCTCCTTCCACTATAATATGTTTCTCCAGGTTGAACCACCTCGAGTTAAGCGGCCTATGGTCTAACCTCCTCTGGACATTCTGCAACGGGATCGCGCACTGCCCTAACGTTTCATTGTTCGGTGCACCCCTGTCTTCAACCGCGAGAATCAACGGCTCCTCGAAAGGCTCAGCTACAACAAACATGAGATCTTCATTCCACATCGGATTCAATGTTTTTGTCTGAGAAATCCGCGTTCTTAGAGTCTGGCTCCCGAGCATTGCTTTCACGAAAACCTCAGGGAACTTGGTTTTGTCATGAGGTATCAAATCTTGAGCCTCGATTACATTGACTCTCACATACCAAAGCTTTGGCGATATATAAACCTTTGACCGGATATGTGTCACACCTTCTGGTCCAACCGTGGCTGCATCTGAGTGCCAAGCATCAGAAAAAGCTTCATCGGCTTGTGTCCCCATCCAAACGGCTAACATAAGCTCTCCTTTAGCCTTACGCCCGTGTCGATCCTCCAACCGATACCACTGAGGAGCCAATGGACTATCAGGCGGGACTCGCTTAGGAATCTCGTTAAGATCAAACATGATTCGACCGATCACATCATCCAGCATAACAGCTTTGTCTTTCACCATAACCTCCAAGATCGATGCTTGGATCCTCTCCTTTGAAAACGCAAACACTTGCTTCCACTCCGGATTCGACTTCTTCTCGAAATGCTTAGTCATTCCTCTGTAGTTTCCGAGCTTCACTTCCACGTAAGGATCGCAACTTCCGGTCACGTCTTTCCCCGGTAACTCCTTGGCCTTCATGACCCGAACGTAGAGGTAATGCATCTGCTCAACCAAATCATATGTGCAGGAGAGTTTGTCACCTGTCACAGCTCCTGCACCAATCTTTGGTGAAGTCTCCTTGAGTGCAAACTCTATATTTTGCCCTGGTTTCTGCATCTTGTCTGAAACTTGATACTTCTGCAGTTCTGTTACAAAGAATCCAAGAACCTTGTAATAAGAAAAGCAGTTATGTTCTGTTTATCTTAAGACAACCTTTTGGATCAGAGAGATTTTAACAGTTTACCTACAATGGCTAAACATATGAGTAAAATAGACCATCTTTCGAATCGAAATCAAATTAATAAGGAGTTTAAGATCTACACTCTTCTGGGAATAATATTAGCAGTGTTGAAAATGTTTAATGTTTATGGAGAAATTAAAAAGAGAGAAAAAGTAAATCTTTTTAAATGCTACTTGGGACTCTTGTTGGAGTTTTCTCACCAAATAAGCAGCTACCAAAACCAAATAAATGTTGACACTCATTTCCCTGTAAATAAATATTCCAATAAAAGTACTTTCAACTTTTGCTTCATTAAAATTAGCTTTCTTCTAATCTGATCCAAACAAAGCTTGAAAGTGACAGAATTTAGAGAGAAAAAAGAAAAGAATAACACTCATTACATTTAAATAAAATCTAAAAGAGTAAACATGAAGATCCATCTGTAAACCAAAAAACAAATTAATCTTTGAGAGAGACAGTTGAACCCACAAGAATATTATGTTTTAATGTCTTTTACTCTTTCACTATCGATGTTACTTGAGTAACTGATCAAAACAACACTACAACTACACATAATACAATATCAACAAGATTAAGAAGAAAAAAAATTAAGATATGGTAATGTACCTCAGAAGATCTAATGAAGAACAGAGAGAACAACTTGGAAATGCATTATTTTATTTTGTAATGGAAAGTCTAGAAAAAACCAAAGTTGTTGAAAATGAGATGGCGAAGCAGAGTGAGAGAGTGAGAAGGAAGAAGAGAGTGTACAGTAGAAAATAGAATATTTTGGGACATGTGGGTGCTAAGATCTGCTGCGTTTAGTGGACCTACTCTTTTGACCTCTTCTTTTACTTATTTTATTCACTTTTACTTTTTCTTAGTTTTCTATTTCCCACTTCCAATTGTACTCTCGCTTTCTCCTAAAGATTATTTTTTTCTTTTCATTTTCTAACTTATCGGTTTGATCCTCAGTAATGCATTTAATGTTGAGTGAATTGATTGAAAGAAATCAATGTATGTAGAACATTTTGTTTGTTTTCTTGTCGACAGCGTATGTTCCATTGCACGGAAATATGCTTTCTGTCTACATGCATTATTAATGTATTGTTTTACTTCTTCAAAGTTACATTGTTTTTTTCGGTAAATAAAAGTAAAGATGTGCAATAATTGTCACAACAATTTATAAATCTATATTTATTGTAAGAACTTCCAACATACATTTCGTAGATTAAATTTGCGTAACACAAACCACCTAAAAGGCTACTAAACTTCTAAGCACAACAACCCTTATAGCTATTTCTTCATAAGACTTTTTTTCTTAATTTTTGCTCCCAGTGTACTAATAAAGGAGTTGTTTCTTTCTTCAAGTTTGTACACTGAAGTACACATTGTATGTTTCATCTCTAAAGCTGAACAAGGGCGATAACACAAAGTTCCTCTGTGTTCCGCTCATCACGAAACTCATCGGATTGTATTGACTCATCCCTTTGTTTAACCAAAAACTTGCTGCCCGTTTAAACTTCTCATCTGTCGCATCCGAATCACATTCAAGCCTCAGCTTCACTCCCGCCTTTAATGTTTGGTCGCTGTATACATAACAACCTTTCTTGCTCTCTAGTCTTAACGACACGCTTCCTGGCTTCCCGTCAAGTCCAGATACTAACCGAAAGCTAGAAGCTGCTTGGTCGGTAGAAGAAGAATCTTGAACCGCAATGGAGCTACCATTACCTTGCATCACAAGCATGCCAGGGAAATCAAACGGTTCGATCATAACCTGGCTTCCAATTAGCTCCTCTGGACCCAAAACCTGTGCTTTAGAAACAGCACTAGTCAGGAGCCTGAAAGTCGCTGCAACAGCGGCTTGTGTCCCTGGCTTAGGCGATACTTCCATCGTGATGGTTCCGTTGCTATTTGACAAGACGTAAGATGCGTTTCCAGATTGTTGCGAGAGTGTGACTAAGTGACTGTTATGAGTTGCAGGTATAGGGTTTATCCATTTTCCAGCTTTAGCCTGAGTTGTGATGCTCCAGTCGCTGCTCGTGTGTCCAGCTAACAAGTAAGGTCCATAGAGTATGGCCTGAAGAGATGAATACTCGGGCCGATCATCTAAAACACACAAAGAGAACAGAGTTATAAGCAATTTATGTTTAACCAGTTTCTGTTATTATTGCTCTGTTTTCTGAACAGAGTTGTAGGCAATTTATAACACAGTGAGAGACTCTACCTTTTATAGCTTCGGTTCTGATACTCAACGGTAGCTCCATCGTTACTTGATCGCCAGATTTCCAGTTCTGTTTGATAGACAGAAAATTACCTGCAAAGTAAAAATGCAGTTTTCGATATGATTCTCACTTTCACAATCTAGAGACATATATAAAGGCAAAGGTTATACAGTACAAAATGCTCAAAAATCACCTGAAGCAGGTACTTTGAGGGATTGTCCATTCAAAGATACTTTGGCACCTTCAGAGTTTGTCCAAACAGGAATTCTTAGATTCAAAGTCGACTCCTTCCCTATTCCCTGCAAGAAAATTTGAGATCCATCAAACACTCTAATCATAGGAACTGGTTTGCATCTGGTTTCTGAACAAAAGCTTACCCCTTCGGAAGAAGAGAACGAGAATGTCACACGCATGTATGGATCCCACGACACAACGGGTTTAACTTTCTGAGATAGAGAAAGACCAGCAGATTTCCAATCGAGTGAGCTTGATATATACTGTGTGACATAAAGACCTGGAGATTCCCCATCTTCTTGAAAATAAATGGAATCTCCTAGCTTTGAGAAGGATTCAATTCCTGTGGATCAGAAACAAAAAAAAAAACTGTAAGTAAGAGAAACGAACAGCAGGAAACTTCAGATGACTGTGGTTAAAAGTTACCAGTGCCATAGCAACACCAGAAGGCATCATAAGGTGTTCCCCAACCGTGATAAGTGACAGCCTTAGAAACACCTTTGCCCAATGGGAGCATGTAGATCATCACTCCAGGATCGGTTCCTCTTTGAATTCCTAGCACACCGTTTGTCAAGGCCCGTTCGTAGTAGTCTGCATAGGTGACCTCTTTGGTCCACCTAAACAGGTTCCTAGAGACCTGAAAATGTACAACATATTGAAATGTTACCTTGAGCAAATAAAAAGAGGGAAGTAAAAAAGCTTTAAGAAACCTTACCTTGAGCATGTTATAAGTAGTACATGATTCCTCGTTTTCAGTCTGCAGCGTAGTCGCCATCCTCTTCGGATCTTGCCTAAATGTATATCATTTCCAATTCACGGTTAGAGTTAAAAACAAGGCTACACATGTTAAAAATGAACCAAACTCTAAAAGTCAGGTAATGGTAGTAGTACCAGAACTCGCTGACTGATGTTCCTCCAGTTGCATAGCTGTGAGAAGCATTGACTATATCCATAAAAAACATGGAGATTTCCTGGAAATGCAGATTTCAGAATCAAGAGAACCAATGTTTTCTTTAGTAAATCTCACACTATTCCAGGTTATGCAACTTCAATACCTTATGTAGTGGATCACCAGTGATTTCGTACCGGAGTTGGGATCCAACGACGATGGGAATATGCGTGTTAGAGTGGAATCCGCTAATGTCATCGGCCTGAATTGCAAGCACCCCGAGAAAACAAGGCTTGTCAAAGAGGTGTGCGAGTAGCAAATACTTGGAATCACCCTGCAAGTCCAGTAAACTATTGATTAGAAGCAAATCTAGACAGAAATCTAAGGAGCTATTTTCGAAAGTTCCATAAAAGTTTAACTCACAGTGATGCTGAATATCTGATACAGAACGTCATTCATGCCACCGGTCTCTTCGTTTAGCGATCGCCAGTGTCGTTCAATGCTGTACTTCTTGATCACGTTACGGACACGGCCGTAGAAATAGTCGGCCATCAACGTTGCCATTTTTAGAGCTTGGCTGTTCCCAGCCAGCTTGTATTGATCCACAAGACCGGCTAAAATCTGTCATAGTTAAGACACAAAGTTGAAACCTTTTTGCAAACACAAGCATACTATCTACATCTAAGTCAGGGAGTCTGTCTGAGTTTTCACCTTGTGAATGGTGTAGTAAGGAGCCCAAACAGGCGTCACAGCTTCGAACCGGTCGAAAAAAGTGGAAGGGAAAGCAGAGAGATATCCAGTCCCAAGTTTCTGCTGGCATTCCGATAGAGCTGAGACTAGAGCTGACATTTTCGCCTTGAGAGTATCGTTATGAGTGCTTGCCCACATATAAGCTGTTGCACTCAGATAGTGACCTTCAAAACAAACAGTCAAGTTTTGTGAGCCACATAGTAAAAAGGTCAATCCTTTAAGGGTCTATGCAATGTAAAAGGTAATTACGGCAAGGCCAAGGCCTATGCAATCTTAAATGTAAAATCCTTCAAGGGTCTATTCAATCTCTAAACATTTTCTTGCATACTATCAAAGACATGGATCAAGAAACTGTATGTTGAATTAGGGGAAAAGAGGCAAGTTTTATACCGACAAAATGGCCACGGAGTTCACTGTCTGGTCTCTCCCATCCTCCATAGGGATCTCCTGGAGCAGCAAGACCAGCAGCTTTACGGAAGCTCCAGGCCAAACCATCAACATCCAACATCAACAGATACTCAAGGTTTGTCTGCTGAGCCCTCCAGTGGAAGGTGTCTGGATCCAGCCTAACGTCGTGCAAAGAAACATCCTTGAGAAAGTTACCAGAGGCGTTGTCGGAGTTCTTGAACCTCCTGTACATCAAAGTCCAACCATATTCATCTTCCTCTTCTCTCAACATCTTCCTTGGCAACAAACTAGACCAAGCTGAATCATCAGTTGGTGTTAGATGGTAATGAGAGAACATCTCTGTCTTCAAGGATTCGTTGTTAGATTGCAAAAGGTCGTAGCGGAAAGTATGAGATGAGAGCTGCGTAGGAGTGTTTGTACACTCTTTTGCTACAGAAACAACGAAGCTTATGCATAACAGGGAAATGGTTATGATGAGACCAGACATCATTTTTTTTTTGTCTTGAAGAAACTAAAACAAGAGAGGTTCTGTAATGTTACAAATCTCAAAATCCCAAATTTCAGTATCAGAGAAGAGAATGAAAAGACTCAAAACCCATAAAAAAAAAAANAAAACCAAAAACCCAAAAAAAAAAAAAAAAAAAAAACAGTTGGAAGAGATTTGAATTGGAAGGGAAGACTAATGAGAGCACATATTTATAAAGCGTAATAAAGCTAAAGAGAGTTCCGAGGATTTAAGCAATGTCTACCAGAAAAAAAACAAAACAAAACAAACAAAAATTGTAATATAAACACCCGTGAAAGAGAAAAAAAGAGGGAATTGGTGGGTGAAAATTCCGAAAAAGTAAAAGAATCGACTAGGTCACGGATACTTTGTCGCTTTCGCTGCCTGGTTTTTGTATTTGACTCTGTAAAAAATGAAGAACTGTTTCGAGAGAGATCAGTGGGCTGTCTGGTTTATCTCGACACCAAGAATAGACTACTTAAACAAAAGGAACACCATGCCCAAAATGTCGACGATTGATATTTTTTTCGATTTTATAGTGTGTTTTACTTTTAAATCGCTCATCAGCGAAAATGGAGAGAGAGATAGAGAGAGAAGAAGAAGTGGTTTTTCGTTGCAGAGAGAGAGGAAGAGAGTTGAAGGAGAGAGATAAAACTCAAATAAAATAAAAAAAAAAANTAAAAAACCAAAAAAAAAAAAAAAAAAAAAAAAAAAAAATTGCGTACCGTCTAAAAATTGAATCAATTGATAGTTTGATACTAACAGATTGTACTTTTGTGGCATTACTGACTCAAATAACATTTTTGTCGTCAAATCAACTAATATTATTTAACATCCTTAATATTATGTGTTATTCGAACGTTATTTTTTTTATTTTTTTTGTCAACTATTCGAACGTTATTTCACTGTTCTAAATTCTAATTTACAAAATATAATAGTTTTTTTTTCTTGGCAACCAACGGAGTATATCAGAGTAGAGGACTAGGTTGACAAAAAAGGTTTTAGATTGTTAGAAGTTGGTTGCCAAAAAGCTTTTAGATTTCACTGGTTTTTAATGTGAAAACATTCTTTATGATTTTTAATTTTTGTGGTTTTAGCACAAAATATATAAAAAGGAAGAGAAAGAATACTTAGTTTCATTGATTGGAACGCAGCTGGATATGTATAACTGGAGCAGTAACGGGAATGGGATGACATGTGCTTTGTGTTAATGGAGAATTGGTAATAAAGGATACTTTTAATGCATGTTGTTGAAAGAAAAAAATGTCTATATCATAGTTTCTTAAGTGAGTAATAGTAATGAATTTAAATAATTATAACGCATAACAGTTCTAGACTATGGTACAAACAGAGAATTATCCTCTTACACAACTTAGATAATTGGATTAAAACAGTCTTCACTCTTCTGTAATGTCTATATATGGAGAATATATGTGTGAATGTGTGATGGTTTTCTCCTTCACAAGTGAAGACTATCCAAATTAGTTTAAAATTCAACCTATAAAATACAATATATGACATATTCTTCAAGCGAGCCTCACTAGATGATTTTTTTTTTTGTATATGTCTCACACTCTCACTTATCTGAATTGGTAATTACTTACTAATTAAAGGCTATTACTGCATTAAAAGCTCTATATCGATATTCCCTGAACTTGGAGGCATGCAATTATTATGTATATGGTCCAGATGTAAATATAAGGGTCCCTAAAATATAGATAGAAGATATACACTGAAAGAGTTGTTGTGTAGTTATGGAGAGTGATGGCTGGTTAGTTACATGTACTCGTCATTTGTCAATTTTGAGAAAGAAGAAAAAACAAATCTTTTGGACATTCCGACAATTAGTTATTTTCATCTCAGCTAAGATATTTGCTTCCGTCAATTATTGGATCAATTATCTTCTTTTTTTTTGTGTGCAAAGGATCAATTATCTGAATACTATTTTTGTTGGGAAAGCGAATGGTTCTTAAAAGTTAAGGTAATCCCTCTCTACGTATATGATGATGACGTTTAGTTTGTTGCTTCAAGAAAGGAGAATCATCTACAACGTCAATATTAATAACTAAAGTCTCTTTTTCGAGTGTGGTGCAGAGGATACACGAGTTACTTTTCATCCCACTTGTACACTGCATAGCTATATGTGTTTACGAAAATCATCACGAGTTGTTGAAAACAAAGTGTTTTGTATATGTTGTAAATACGTTACAAAACAAATATTGGGTTGCCGTTGAGACAGTAATCTCGCCGACGAACAAAATGTGTAATATAACTTTAGGTTATTATGCATACTTTGAATAATACTCCATTAATACAGGGGTATTTAAAGATCAAATAAATTTTTATTTTTCAGACTAGGTATACCTATGATAGATTAACCTTTTTTTTTTTGGATAAATTTACTATGCATCCCTATGATAGATTAACCTTACAACTATGGGAGTACTTTATAGTTAATAATTGAGTTTTATGAAATTTCTTGTAGAAATTAATTCGCTTTAAAAAAATATTGAGAAAAAACTTTCTCAATACGTTATGTTACATGTCTTGTCGCTTTTACTCTATCTAAGACAATTTTTAAGTTTGATACCAATATTGTTTGGTAAAAAAAAAAAAAAAAATCGTTACAACTTAGTGAATCTTACACAAAAATAATTGCATACAGTTTTTGAAACGCACCCTAAATTTTCTTCGTAAAGATGTAAAGATTACTAATGTTGGTTTTTCTTTATCTCTATATTTTGGTGTCCCATACTGCTGTAGGAGACGACCTTTTTTTTTGGTTGGACTGATGGACACTTTCCAAAAAAAAAAATTAGGGGCATGTATTGAACTTAAAAGGATTTTGAGTGATTTGGGGTGATTTGATATTTATGGAGTTTTGAGATGATTTTGCGTGAATTATAGAATTTCAAGTGATTTTAGTTAAGGAAATATAAAAATCCCATCTAAAACCATGTGATTTGAAATCTCTTATTTTTAATAAGTAAATCTTCCCAAATCACTATAAAATCAAATTTTTCTTTTAAAATCTATTTTTAAAATTATTTTCAATAATAGTGGATTTGAAAGTGGATTTTAAAATCACAAGTTCAATAACACCGGATTTTAAAATAGTTTTTAGAATTCAATTTTGAATAATACTGGATTTGTCATTTTAATACAAATCACCTTAAATCACTCTAAATTCTTTTTTCAATACACCTTCTTTAGTGTATTTTTCCTTCTTGAAGATAAGGAATGTTTAAGGGTGTGTATTGAATTTGAGATTTGAAGTGATTTAGGGTGATTTGATTTTTAGAGAGTTTTTAGATGATTTTGTGTGAATCATAGAACCATGTGATTTGAAAGTGATTTTAGTTAAAGCATTCTAAAATCCCATCTAAAACCATGTGATTTGAAAGTGATTTGGAGTCTTTTATTTTTAACAAGTAAATCTCACCAAATCACTCTAAAATCAAATCTTTCTTTTAAAATTCATTTTTAAAATATTTATAATAACAGGGGATTTGAAAATGAATTTTAAAATCACAAATTCAATAACACTGGATTTTAAAAGAGTTTTTAGAATTCAAATTTGAATAATAGTGAATTTATTATTTTAATACAAATCACCTTAAATCACTCTAAATCTCACTTTCAATACACCCCTCTAAATTTATTTAACACTTCAACTCCAAGCAAATACGTTTAACAAGTACGATTATGCATTCTTGAATCCTTACCTCTGGACGACTTAGCTATATGTTTCAGTTTCGGCAACGTTTCTTGACTACAACATCGTAGATATAGTACGGAAATACCTCACTGGCAGAGGTCGGAAATACCTCACTGGCAGAGGTGAACCCACGTTGACTAAGGAGGTGGCAATTGCCACCACTTAGAACAAAAATTTGTTAATGTTTTTAAAGAAAAATAATATATGCCACCACCAAAAAATAAAAATTTGTCTCCATAACTCATTTTTCAATCATGTTTAAGTCCAAAACCAATCAATTTAGTTAAATTTTTTCAATTGATAAGCCCAAAACATTTATTTTCACTAGTTCTATCAATCTTTCAAGTGATAATATCCAAAAAAAAAAAAAAAAATTGGTTTTAACATCAAAAATTTGCCCCCACTAAATATATTTTCTAGATTCGCCACTACTCACCGGAGCTCTTGCTTCAGCATAGTGTATCTATGTTAATATTTGTTCACTACTTGTTTAACATAAGGATTTGAATAAATGGTAACAACGAAATGAAATCAGACGAATAGTGAATTTTGAAAGATTGAGAAGGTTAAATTTTGCTGTTTACTTTTGAGAATTTTTTTAATCTGATACCGAGGAAAGATAAAGAATAAAATGGCTAAAAAAAACCAGTGGTTAAGATGAACCAAAAAAGAAAAAAGGTTGGCAGTAAAGTTAAAACTTAAAACTTACGATAGATTTTAGGATGAGCACTAACCTTAAATGCCTAATTAATAGGATGCTTCAAAGCATACTTTGCATCACATACTTGTAATGAAATTCTATCATGTACGGTATTCAGTATTCTTGTTAATAAGAAAGTAACTTAAAAGCATCACATACGTGTTGTACAATTCTCTCCCGCACGGTATTCATATGTTCTACTTCTTCGTGTCGTACCTTGTTCTTCTACAAAAATTATGTCTATAAACTAATTCCGATGATCACTATACCCGGCAAGGCATTATCACTTATAGCAGAAATCTAGATTGATATAAAACATCTACCATTATAACGAACAAAGTTGTTTTTTTTTTTTTCAATTACCATGAAGTTTTGGGCCAAAGCCCGTACATCTCTCTAGGTCCGGAATCACAACATCATAGTGTGAGTTTCGCTATAATGATTTTGTTGTGTTTTAGAATCATATACCATAAACTTTGATAAAGATCTTCGCTTTGTCATTTCCGATCAATCATATTATATATATTATTTAAAAATTAGTTTTTAACTAAGTAAACCGAAAAAACTTAACTAGAGTATATTTTGGATTCGGATTTATAAGTTGTAGTCAAACAATTTCCAAAACAATAATAATAGAAAAATTCACGCATATTTATCTAATATCAATAAAAGTATATTCTCTGATATAATCTTCCAATTTGCATTCTTATTATCTAACTCATATTTTAGATAGTTTTTATTGTTTTGTCATAATTTTAAGAGGAAATTTGGACTAATATTATACAAATTAAAAATATTTTGAAAACTAACTTATTTTTTGAAATGTTTGTAATCTAACTTTTTTAATATCTAAAATTATCAAAATACCTTCAATTTTCAGACATAAAAATTATTTTAAATTTATATATTTATTTAAAAAAAAATCCGAAAATTAACTATTGAAATTGAAGAAAATATTTTTTTTTTATAATCCCAGAAGATATGCTTAAGATAAAAAATTTAACAAAAAAATATTATGAAGATTTGATTTAAAATTTAAACTACCACATAAATAAATAACATTAGTTTAATTTCAATCATTTCATAAGCTTTTTCGAGAGCAAAAAGTGAGTTTTTTCTTTGTTACAAATTGAAAGAGATTTTTGGAGTCTATAGATATTGGGTAATACAAAAACAAATCATGAAATTTTGTGTGAAATTTTGTGATTAATCAAAAAATGTGGCAAATTATTTCAAATCAGAGATAATAATAACTGATATTGTTATTTTTGATATATCTGGAAAAAATTAAGATATATAAAGCTAAAAAATATTTTATTAAAAAAGATTATATTTTTTTAATTATAATTAGAAAAAGCTGAATAATGATTTTATTGTCTTTTCACTTATTTAAAAAGTTAGTTTTCAAAGATTTTTAAAAAGGGGTTAGATTTCAAAGGTTTTTAAAAAGAGGTTAGTTTTCAAATTAGAAAAAGTTTTTAGAATATTAAACCAACTCTCTCTAATCTTAAACCATTTTGTATAGTCAAAACAATAAAAACTATCTAACTCATATTTTAGACATTATTAGGTGAAAACAATATTTTATTTCTTTATTTCCTTTACTATAAGTTGAAGGAATCAAATGGGAAGATTATGTCCAGATTTTCATCTTTTACCATAAATTAGATAACCTTTTACGTATATAACAAGGCTACCAGTCTATGTAGAAAAAATATTACAAACAAACAAATAAAGAGAAGAAAAGAGAAAACTCTAAAATGGTTATCCCAAAAAAGGCTTTAATCGCATTTCTTTTCACCATTTTCTTTGTCACATCTTCCGTTTACTCTCATACAACATCTGATGGTATTGTCTTATTATGTTCTCCATTTTTTTATCATAAACAGGATTTAATATTTTTTTATAAATATGTATACTGATTTAACGATTATTAACAAACAGGTTTTGGAATTAAAAAAGGTAGTGATGAATGTTTCAAAACAAGTCCGTGTGTCTATGGAGGGGATAAAGGTTGCATTGAGTTTTGTACGAGACAAAAATTTACATCAGGACACTGTGCTAGAGAAGGATCTCCATGTTGTTGTTTTAATAAATAAGTATGCTCTGAATGAAATAATTTAAATATGTTTGAAGAAAACAACATTATACAGGTGTGTTTTAATAAAAAAAAAAAATCAAATATATAACCATTTCGTTAAAGTTTTTTAAAAGTGTTGAGAATTATTAATTATTTGGACCAAGCATGGTATAATATTCGCTAGCATTTTCTAAAAAATGTTGAGAATAATCATTTATTTCGACCAAGCTCAATATGAACATAGTATTCGTAACACTGGGTTTAAGAAACGCCTAACTATTAAATACGAATATGTTTGGTCTTTTTGAAAACATTTTAGAATATGTATGTGCTCAATACGAATAAAAAATGACAATAAAAATAAGAAGTGGTAGATTTATGTTCACGAATATCAAGAAGGCAGAAAGAGAGAAAAAAAGAAAACACCAAATGGGAAATTATATTGTTTTGCCTTGGCCTCTTTCAAATGGCTAGTTTTTAGTTACATAATGTAATGTAGTATGATATTGTGAAAATATAACAATTATCCAAAGTCAAACTTTATTGACTCATCATATTTTATTTATTTTCCGCAATTCCCGTGAAAGCTTCCCACAGAGTCAGTCATTGTAAGATTATGAATTTGTTTTTTTTTAAGAAACAATCTCGAAATCACACTTATAAAAGTGTGATTTTATACCACTATTTTTAACTAAAATGGATGTGAAATCTGATAAAAATCATTTTCATAAGATTTTTTTCCTAAACAGTTAGTTTTTAATAACAATAGATTTGATTTAGTTTTAACAAATTCTACAAGACCAAGTTTTTTTCTACTCTTTCCATTTCATATTAGTTGTCATTCTGACATCTTTTATTTGCAATGTATCTGGATGTGTTTTGAACTTGATACATCCAGATACTGTTCAGATATATTTTGTCAAAATGACAAGTAATATGAAATAGAGAAAGTATATGGCAAGTCCACAGTTTTTTGGATTTTTATTTTATTTATTTCTGTTTTACCAAACAAACTAATGGGACGCGGATCCTCTTTCTCGCCCGAATAGATAAACAAACATGACCCATATTACCTTGGATCAACACGCGGACCCTAATATCACTTAAAATGTACCGGAGTTAACCGCGGACAAACAATCAAATAGATTACAAAAGCAATTGGTTCAAACCATCAGAAAATCACGTTGATATTATATTAACAACTACAATAACAAAAAATGGAAACTAAATGTGAAAATTACTCAGATTACCACTAATTTATCCGTAAATGACTAAACTAGTTCCCAGTAAACATTACTTACTAAATTAACTCTAATTTTATTTGAAATGACATAATACCCCACTAAAGACTCAAAAAACTACAAATATACCATTTTCTTTTATTATTATTATTTAATTCAAAATGCTTTACAATTAAATTTAGATTTATTAATCTACATCGTCTTTTACGGTAAAAAATTGGAAAATTGGGAAATTGGAGAAAATGACCAACAAAAAAATTATAATTCAATATCTAACTATTTCCATCTAATGGTTACAATACATAGTGTATTTTTTGTATAAATACCAAAATACCACCAATCCATACAAAACTCATTTTTCATTATAATTAGATAAGTTAGATAGTGAATTAAATTTTAAATTTTGGGTTTAAGATTTATATTTTGTAATTTAGGGTTTAAATTTTTGAATTTAGGTTTTTTGGGTTAGGGTTTAATATTGGATTTAGGATTTATATTTTTAGGTTTAGAGTTTAATTTTTTGGGTTTAGGAATTAGATTTTGGGTTTGGGGTTTAGATTGAGGGTTTAGTGTTTAGGATTTAGGGTTTATTATTTTTGGGTTTAGTGTTTAGATTTTAGATTTATAGGGTTTATATTTTTAGGTTTAGAGTTTAGGATTAAGATTTTGTGTTAGGGTTTATATTGTGAGTTCAGTGGTTTTGGGTTTAGGGTTTAGTTTTTTTTTGGGTTTAGGGTTTAGATTTTTAGGTTTAGAGTTTATATTATAGATTTAGGGTTTATATTTTGGTGTATAGAATTTTGATTCAATAAGTTCTCCTAATAAAAGGTGGGTGAATCTCACTCTCCTAATAACCCAAATTGCATAGTCATTTTCTTAATTACAAAGCTCAATATGGTTATTTGGCAAATAAGCCCTATTTTTAGGGTGTAAAACTTATATTTTTCTCCGAACTTTGAAAAAGGCTCTTGCAATAGAAGAAGATTGATCATCTATCTTAGTAAGAGATAAATCTGACATAATATTCATTAATGACTGTTATAAAAAAAAGACTTGTGTTTCAAAAACTAAAACTGTCACCATGTAAAGAAAGTTTGTAAGTACGTAAAAGCGTGTCCAATTATTAAACTTTGAACTCATTGCGATGACAGATTTATATTACATCTACCATAAGTCTGTCGTCATTAACACTTCAAACAACAATCTGGGGCACTTCATGTTTTTGGAAATCTGCTGAAGGTTAACCAAATAAGTAAGAAAAATTTGTCACCGTAATTTAAGTCTGGCAGACATAAACAACTCTGTTGCATCAGTAGCAATAAATCTGACAAATAAGTATGGCATAGTAAACAAAACTGTCGCACAAGGTAAATCTGTCGTTTCGTTCTACAAGGTAAATCTGTCATCTAAATGAAAAATCTGCCATCCGAAGTAAATCTGTGGAACAACAAAAAATCTGTCGTCAATAATTTGACAGATTTATCGGAACGGATTTTCGAAATATGTAATGGCAATTATGTAATTATTATTTTTTCTATCAAAGCATTTAATGGTAATACCGGTATAGTTAAAAAAAATTAGTAATTTTAAAATAATTTATGTCAATCTAGTAGTAATAAACATACGAATTTATACTATTTTAGTAATTTTCCCTTTTATAAAATGTATATATTGATTTTAATGATTATTACCAAACTTGTATTGGAACAGAAAAAGATCATGATGTACTTTTATTCACAAGGTCCGTGTGTCAAAGGAAAGGATATATATAAAGGTTGCGCTAACTTTTGTAAGCAAAATAATTTTTATTTAGGAGGCCATTGTCATCATCAACAATGTTGTTGTTACCCATAAATAAGTATGCTCTGAATGAAATAATTTAATAAACATTGATATATGTTTGAATTAACAACTTCATTATATGTGTGTGCTTTAACAAATCTACTAGCCATTCGCTAAAATTTTTAAAAAATGTTAGAATAATCATTTATTTCGACCAAGCCCAACATAAACATAGTATTCGTAACATTGGGTTTGGGTTTAATAAGAAGTGTTGAAAAGTATCACCAAACTGAAAAATACAAATATGTTTGGTCTTTTTGAAAACCTTTTAGAATACATATGTGCTCAATGAGAATACAAAACGACAATAAACATAAGAAGTGGTAGATTTATGTTTCAAATTAAAACACCAAATGGGAAATTATATTGTTTTGCCTTGGCCTCTTTCAAACGGCTAGCTTGGTTACATAACAAGATATTGTGAAAATATAACAATTATCCAAAGTCAAATCGTATTGACTGATCAATATCTATTTATTTCCCGCAATTCCTGAGTGGTTTTCCACAGAGGCAGTCATTGTAAGCGAACGACGTCGCTTCCAGATGATCGAAAGGAGATCCCGTCGGAATCTTCCCACACAGATGGTTGTGGCTCACGTCGAGGTGGCCGATAAACGACGACGCCGTTATACTTGCCGGGATCGGTCCCTGAAGACGGTTTTTTGAAAGATCCAGCACCGTGAAGTACGATCTTGGTCCGAACGTGTTCGGTATTCGCCCAGCGATAAGATTCCCGCTCAGATTCAAGTTCGAGATCGACGAACGCAACAGCGTCTCCGGAATCTCGCCGGAGATCAAGTTCCCGTCGAGATTGAGCGTCGCGAGCACCGACATTCTGCCGAGAGAAGCCGGGACTGGACCGGTGATTCGGTTCATCGCGAGATCCAGATCCACGAGACGGTAGATTCGGGTCAAAGATTCGGGTATTTGACCCGAGATTTTGTTACCGCTTAGAAGCACACGACTCAGCATCTTTAACCGGCCAATATCTCGCGGAATGACTCCGGAGACATTGTTATTCCTGATATCCAGATGCGATAAACTCGTTAATCTCGCGATCGACCAAGGAATCCCACCGGATAACTTATTATCGGCGAGATTCAGCACTTTAAGATACTGCAACTTCCCAATATCCGCTGGAACAACGCCGGAGATTCGATTCCCGACGAGATCTATATGTCTCAAGAATAGGAGATTCGAGATGCAGCTGGGAATCACACCGGAGACTCCCTTCCAGTCGGCGATGATGATGTTGGAGAGGTGAGTTAGCTTACAGATCGCCGGAGAGATAGAGCCGGTCATGAGTCCGCTCCGTTTCGCCCGCTGGAAAATCGGGTCCTCGGATTCTCCACGGAGGGTAATGCCGGAGACTCGGTGGGTATTGGGATCGCAGCTCACACCGTACCAGCCATTGCAGCAGCCCTGGCCTCTCCACGTGTTGAAAACGCCGATGTAGGGTTCATTGAGCTTTGATCGGAACTCTAGAAGCGCCGCTCGGTCAGAGGGTAGACATGCTTGGACCACCGTGGCACTACCGGCGAGAAGCAATACGACGATGTTGCTCAATACAATCACTAACGACTTCTTATCATACATTATTCTGAAGAATACTCTCTTTCTCTCCAAGAGTCTTGGTGTTATGTGTTTCTGATGAGCTCACAGAGGTTGAAAGCACGTTGACATGAAAGAGACTTAACTATATGGTGTTATTTTATAGTCGTAGTCGTATTGGTTTGGGTGCAAAGACGACGAAATATTACTTTTTTTTGTTAAAAGGTCTTTTGCTGCTTCGTTGAAGCTTCTCATTTATTGCCACCTCGCATCCTTATAACATGGTTTTATTGTTTCTGTCGGCTGTACTATCCATGTTTAGGTTTAGGTTTTTGTTTTGTCTCTACGTTGAATCTGTGGATTTACTATTGAAGACAATATTCAAGTGGCATAGCGCCTACAGCAGTTAATATTACACTGCAGCCTACAGTACTAATAATTGGTTGGACTAGCGAGAGTTACTACTAGTATTTATTTATGTACACATGCATGGTTTATTAATATACTGTCACTGATCTTATCAGATGAGCATGTGATCTTTATCTTTGTTAGCACTTAAACACATGACTGATATCAACTCCATGTAACGATAGTATATATTTAATATTCAACTTCCTCTTTCAGCCTTGGCTTGGGTCAATGCATGGTAGAATTATTAGAAAAACAATTGTTTCGTTAACTTTTACTGGTTAATTACTTATTTGTACATTATGACAATACCCCAATCATGTTGCGAATCGCCTCCACAAACGATGAGAGACTAACAGCAATATATATAAACTTCTGATTGACATTTTCCGACGTTTGTGTTCGTTGTGGTCTACTGACATAATCCGACAAGCAACGACCACCTAATTAAGCAAGCTTCTTTAATCTTGTTTGTTTTGATTATCGTCAATAAATCAGCAGAAAGCAACACATTAAAAAAAAAAAGAGTTCTTTCTCTTCTTCTACTATTAATCTAAAACTCATCAATGGGTGTTTCTACTCAATATATATTTTTAAATAGTGTTCCTTTTTTCTCAATTAAAATTATTTTCTTAATCAAATAAAGCTACTAAAACAAATATTAATGTGATGATTTCTGTTCGATTTGAATTTCAAATTCTTGAATGTGTACAGTATCTTGTATTTTCCCAAAGAAAAAAAAAAACTTATATTTTCCTTGAGATAGTTCTCAAAGTTCATAGTCGGCACTCAAAATAGGACAGGTTTGGAGACAGGCAGACAGCTAGAGTAAACGTGATAGAGAGATTTGGCAGTTGTTTGATTGTTTCAAGAGACGTAGAAGGAGTCAGAATGGATACGTCATTAATGGCTTTGACGTTATTTGAAACATAACTCATGTGCCCGCACGTGCTAATGCTTGAGTGTATATCTTCTTCATCACACTCCTCTTGATTAATCGGGGTCGGGTCGTACATATAGTCTAGTGCATTTATAATTATTTTTAAAACGATTCATAGTCCGTCCAATAGATTGAAATACTAGCATGGATTCTGACAACAATCATTATTCAGCTTTATGAAATGATCCACAAATCATTATTTTTGTGCCTGTCATAGTGTAATTTACGTGAATTACACTATTATGAGAGACGATTTTATTGATGCAGATAGACGAAGAAAGCAGAGAAGAAGAAAAAAAAAGCAGAAAGAAATGTTGATTCGTCAAGGACTCCATAGCACGTGTCACGTGTGTCTAACTCACTGGAGGATATATCACTTGATATATGAATATTGAAATAGAATATGTAGTACTTTTAATGTATTATTTTTTCGCTGATCGTTTACAAGCGTTTGATCCAAGATGCGTTTTATAGAAACAAAAGAAAGATTAGTCTGAATCAAGATCAAGTATATTGCTCTAATCATCTCACATTCATGTACATACAGTAAATAACATGTTAAATAACTCAAATCAGTATCTTCACATTTGCAACCCAAAAAAAAAAAAAAACTGAAATCAGTACACTATTAAACTAAAGTACGGTGCCTTTGCCACATTGCCTCATCTCAGAAAAATAAATAAAAATGAAACAAAATTGTATCAAGTTCTCGCTCTGCCACTGCCACTCCATAGAGTAGAGGACCCAATCCTAATGAAGACTTAAGAGAGCTAAACAAGCACACATGTTAGCTGTTGCACAATCATAAGTGATATATACCGAGGAAAAAACAATGCATTTTCTCTGTTTACTAGAGACAACTGTACACTATAATCTTAAATAATCATAAGCTGAGATTGGTCGTGATTGAATGATTATTAAAGATCCATAACCCAAGTTTGTTTTTTGCTCAAGAGGAGAAAAAATATTTCCTTGGAATAAAGTCAAAGCTTGCCAGTGAAAAGATGAACAGAGAGAGACAAGTGTAGAGTGTAGACCCACCAACAATGCTCTAAACCCAACGTTAACCTTCAATCGCTTCGCCTTCCATACGGAGGGAAATCTCAATTTTTGAAATCACAGAAAATTCCAAAATCCAATTTCGCCTTAGAAAAAAGACGAACCGTTCTCTGTAACCTCGTTTCTTCCTCCGCTCCCATGGAGGAAACCGGTTTGGATCCCGGATCTTACCCGATTCCGCCCGCTTCAGTCCATCTCGCCCCCTTCTCTCTCGTTCCTCCTCCGTCTGCTCGTCTCCTGTCAAGCCACTTCACTCGTCGCGCCCAGCAGCCAGTGCAATCGTCTCGGCGTCTGGCTTACATACCTCTCCAGGGCCTGCTCGTCAATTCCGATGAGGCCAGTTCGGCTCGGTCAATCGGCGGCGGATTGAGCCGAGAGGAAACCCTCGCCTGGGAGCTCTTTACGCCTTACCAGAGGTTCCTGATTGTGGCTGTCATCGGCGCCGCCGCCGCTGAGTCGAAGAAGAATGGTGTGATTCGGCAGCTCCAGAAATCGGTTGATCTCAGGGTTCGTCTCCTTCTTTTTTATCTGCTAGGGATTTGAGAAATTCTCGTTAAGATTCGCTCCTTTGACGGTTGATTTGATTAAAAATGTAGCGTTTTTCTCGGATTGTTTAATTAAAGCATTTGGTTACTTCATAATTTTGTTCAATTTCCGTTACTTGTTTTTGAATTCCCTGCTTAGAGTTAGCATCAAACAAATTTGTGTTTATCACTCCAGATCTCGCCGTTTAAGTGATCATAAGTTCATATATTAGCTCCAGCTATGATCTCACGCTCGATCCAACTGTTATAAGTTTGTTGATTTCACCATGGTTTCAGTGACGAACTCTTGCACCTTTTTTCATTCGTGTTTTTCTGAGGATTTTGTGCCTGAATTGTGAAGAGAATTTGTTTACAGTAAATGTGGTGTGTTCTTCAACTGCTAATGTTTTGATGAAATCTCTGTGGTGTGGATTTTTCAGGACCAGCTTCTTTCAAGCATGCAACAGAAGCTGGACGATCTGTGTCAAGAGCTAAATCTTGCCAAGGATCAGTCTGGAAATGGAGCCAAGGTCTTAGATCACGCCGATGTACAATCAGCTTTCAGAGAAAATTTCGGATCTGAGAAAGTTAAATTCGTAGATTGTGGTTGCTGGTTATGTGATCAACATCATCACTCACCACCTGCTATACAGGTGTGTGTGTGTGTGTGTGCGCTGTCGTCTTTTCCATGGAAATCATTGAGATTACTGCGCATCTATGTATAAACCGAATTGATTAAGTTTTCATTGGTTCTGCTGTTTAGGATAAAGCTGCAACAAATCTGGCGAATGACGTAGAGCCAGAGGAAAGGCGTATGTCTTACATGTCAGATTGGTGTTCTAGTGTCACCTCTGCTGCAGAAATCCATGTATGTCTTATTGCAACACGAACGATAATCTTTGTGGTGGATCTTGTTTGGTTTTGTTGCAAATGAAGACCACGTTGTTTAAATATTAATTGCAGTTCGATAACCTTTCACTCGACCAAGACATGCTTTCTCTCAGAAAGGAGTGTCAAGAGAAAGATGCAACCATAAAGGACCTAACTTCATTTCTTCAGTTAACCAACAAAGCTGGTTCAAAAGTAAGAGACTTTTTTCAAAACGCTCTTAAAAGTCAATTTTGTTTGTTTGTTTTTTTCTTATAAATTGAACAAACATGTTTCTTATCTCTCTTTATCAGCGAGAGACAGAGCTTGAAGAGATTGTTCGCAGGAAGAAGACAATAATTAAGAAGCTCAAGAGAAACGTCTTGGTGTTAGAAGAAAAGGTGAGAAACTTGACTAAAAATTTCGATCTTCATCTCCTAATAACAACTTCAGCATTAAAATAAAATATCCTTCTTAAAATGTATAGGTGACACAGCTCACTAGGCTCCGGAGATCCTCCTATTCAGCTGCAACCCCATATATCCGTGAATTCCCAATGAGACTGGACAATGTTCTTTACGATATGGATGTTTCTACAGCTTCTTCATCCTCTGATTCAGAAACTCCTGCAAATACACCTCGACGAACTGTGCTGGAAGATGCTCCAGTTGAGTCCATGAAGGAGGAACACTCAGCTTTGGGACAAATCCATAAGTCAGCGCCAGCTAAATCCTCGGCCTTGCTTGTGAAATCTGTAAAGCCACGTTCACTAGTTAGTCCATCAACGAACCGGAAGCCTGTCTCAGTTTCTTCTTCTTCTTCTTCAAGGACGAGACGGGCTTCTTCTGCTGGTGATTCAAAGAAACCTAGAAGGTCAATTCAGATCACCCCAAGAGATTCTTCTGGTTCACATAAGAGATGGGTTTAGTAAATATGAGGTCTACTGGCGAGTATCATTTGCCATTTCTGAGAACAAAACAAAAGTTTGTTATATTTGTAGCTAAAAAGTATGATATGCTCCATAATTATTTATTTTCAGGATGTTGACTTCATATCAAAAACTCTCACAAAACTGAGCTTTGGATTTGGTTCTTTTGAGTTTTAAAATGAATTTAAAATTATAAAATATTTTCTACATAGGCCTTATGTTACTAAAAACTTAAAAGTTCGTTCTATAGGTAAATTATATATGGGTTTACAAGATAAAAGTTTACATTAAGTTAATGACATTTCAGTAACTAAAAAAAATATGGAAACAACTGTTATTATTAAAACAAATTATGGAAAGAAAAAGATTAGGTTGTTGATATGCCATGTCAAAGCTTTTCAACGTCTCTCCAACAGTTTAAGTACAATCAAAGTAAAACATAGTTAATTTTCTTTTTCAATTACTTTGTTAACTACTCTAAATATTTTTTTCTTCTCGACTATATCCAAAAAAATTGAGTGATTTGGTTATTTTATCCATCAAAAGAGAACTACTAATTAAAATATTAATTGAAAATGTTGATTTTGAAAGTTTGATCAACAATTTTAGAGAAAATAAATGATTACGTTAACTTTATACAATTTAGTTTATTGGCTTTGTTTATGTTTTGACAATTATATTTATTTTCATAATATAATTTATTTATTTTGTACGAAAAAGGCATTTTTTTTTACATTCTGCTTATAGAAACTGTTAATGTATTACGACTCTCCCAACCTCACACTCCTCACCTGCCGGCACTATGTGCTGAGAGTTTGAGTTGGTCATTGATGAGAGTTAACAATTTCCATGAGGCGTCGGTCAAACTTTGCATTGATCACTGGTACCAACTAGACTCGATTTTTCGTACCGTGAATCTCCGCAGAGCCACCTATCAAAAGCACCACTCGGTGGCTTTTGAGCATTACCACTCACTACAAAACGCTTTCAAAGAGATACAATGTTTTATGATAATTTGATAAATTTTTCTTTTTCTGTTTTTATGATTAACTTATTATTTATTTCTTTGTGTTTTTAGATGGAGAGAATTAGAGTTATCCAGTGCCTTACCAATGTCATGGAGGTTTACATTACGAATGAATGGGTCATTTCTCCGCCATGTGTCTAAAAATCTCGCGAATTTGCTGGACGCTATCCCCATTATGGCGGTTGGTCCTTCTCATGGCCCAAGTCTCACCCCAAACAGGCACCATTTGGCACTTTCCATCATTAACATACTCCTTTAGTTGGACACCTCCTAAAATGTAAGTAATATTCTTGTCTTTTGTGCTTTTTTTTTAGTATAAAGAACATAACCAAAAGTGTCGTTAATATTGTAAACTTATAGGCCCAGCTATGGCCGAAATCTGAATTGCCGAGCTATTTCCTTTCTCTTTGTCTTGGTATATTTCTGAAAAATGACAATAAGTGAAAAGGAAAATTTATTCAGAAAAGAATGGAAATACAGAGGCATTGTTGGCTACATAAGAGGCATCTCCTTCTCATACATATGACTTTTTTTTTTTTTTTTTTTTCTAGGACACTATCACGTTTCATGTACGAATTGTTAACAGAATGGGTGAATTACTGAGAGAGTGAGACTGGAGTGATGCGCGGTCGCACTGCTGTCTGCGGCAAAGGAATTAAAAGATGAGAATGCACTAACAATTTATGTTTTTCGGTGGTTGTCGATACTATTCTATTATCAGCAAGAGACGTTTAACTGTTACTCCATCAATGCCTGTATAATATCCGCAGTTATTTTAATTTAATTTGCAAACGATATTGTCAATTTTCGTTTAATCTATTTTTTTTTTCTCTAATTTCAAACAACTCCTAGGAATATTGTCACAAACTTGTATGGTTTACTATACTTAAAACTAGAGGCAAATGAACCCTAAAATCTGTATCGGCGGTTATGATTTTCATTATGAGAACAATATTCTTTCCTTCTTTGTTGAAAAATTAACAAGAGAAGTCCCAAAGCCAACATTCGATGTGTCCTAGACAAACTAGTAAATCTTAAATGTAATTAATAAAACTATTACGAATGTACCCAAAAAATAAATAAGGGATGAGTATGTAAAAGTAGAACTATATACGGACTCAAAAATATATCACACGCGAGCGCTAAAAGGCTAGAATAGAGAAAAGCGCGAGGGAAAGGCGGGAAAACGAAAGACTCCCAATCTATCGTCGGAACTCGGAAGTCAAGCGATGGAGAAATTCTTGGCTCCGCCGTCGCCAAAATCTACACCTGCGGTTAGGTAATTCGATCAATCTACTGGGTTTTTTGTTTCCTTTCCTTCATCTTCTTTGTTTGACAAACAAAATATCGACCCTTTTGAAGGCGACCATGGAAGCGATCTTTAATCGAATTAACTGGACGATTAGAGGCAGAGTACCGACACGAATTGTATACTCGTCTTGCTCATTCCTACTCCGAGGTTTACTTTAACCTTCTCGTTCCGCTTTTTTTTTTTTTTCTAATTTGAATCGACATTTTCGTTTAATTGGGTTTTTGTTTTGTGCGGCCAAAGATTGGGAATTTTCCACATCTTTATCACGCGAACGATGTGCCATGTCAAACCCATGTACGAATTTTCCCATCGGTGTTTGATTATTTCTTGGAGCAATTTATTTCTGTGGAGAGCTAAGAGTTTGTATTTCAGATTAACGAGATGAGCCTTCACGACACACACCTGCATCGCTCGACATGGTCAGTCTCTCTTGTTTTTCCAACATATAAACTTTGAAGCCGAGTTTTGTTATTGAATTTGGACTCTTTTGCTTTGGTTGTCCAGGCGAGGTGTTGCGGGGCTTGAGTTTGACAACAAGGTGACTTCTCCTCAACAATCACTTTTGCTCTTGTTTCATCATTTCTCATCTGCTTCTTGAGAGATGGGACGTGTCAAGCCCAAGTCTTTGTGAGTGTCTTTCTTCTTGTTGCCATTTTTAAGGTTTGTTTTCAAATTTCCAGGGAATATACACAGTGTCTGTCACAAAATCTGGTTGCCTGACCGTGCATGATTTTGACACTCTATATTGTCAGAGTAAGGCTGGCCCAGGTGAGTCTACACAACCTTGTTAGTTAGTCTTTAAGAGCAGCACTGTATTTGAGTAATTTACCGAGTCATCAATGATAGGTTGTGTGGAAAATGAGGAAAAGCATGTTGTGCATTTGTCTGGTAGGGAATTCGATGTCGCTAGATGGAATCCTACAAACCAGAATGAGGTGTGGCCTCACACCAGTCTTAGTTCCTTGTTACAACATTCTTTTTTATAAGCGATTTTATAAATCCAATAGGTAGCTTGCGCATCGAGGAAACGGGATAAAGTCTCCATCTTCGATATCAGTTACATGTCTTCCAAACCAACTGAGGTATGATTTTTGAGGTCCCATGGACTTAACTGCTTCTGGTTCCAACTCCTGAGACCGCACCATCACGATTTTTCCAATTGTGTTTTTAGGAATTTCAAACTAAACAGAAGCTCTCGATGGTTGGCCGCAACATATCTAATGGTTTATCTGATGTTGCCATTACTAGTCATGGAGATTCAAGGTTTGTAGAATGGCTCGTCCCTGGATACAAAACTCTTTTTTGTAGCTAGCTACTTTCTTTCAGCATTTGTTCTTCTTTTATGCAGAATATTTGCTCCAGATACTTTTGGTAAGGTTCATGTGTGGGATAGAAGAGCTGGCGTGTCTCCATGCATCGAACTTTCAATAAGCAGATATGATGTATTCAATAGTATTCAGATACATGTAGATAATCAGGTAATATAAGACATCCCCAAGCCCAGTGAACTTCTTCTTATCCATGAAAACTGCAGTACTCATTTGGTTTCAAATTTAAGGTTTGTTTCTTCTTTGCGACTACCGTGTAGACTATTTTTGGAGCTGGTAAAGAAGGAAGCATTCATATCTGGGATCTTCGTGGAGGAAGAAACTCTACTGCTTTTCAGAGCCGCAAAGATGTAAGTACATTGTATTTTCTCTGTCTGCATAAATTACCTTCATTCTCGTCTTCTTTGGCTCTGCCAAACGTGTTTTGATATTGGTAACGTTCAGATGAGCCACTTACCTGTAGTATCTCTATATCTTGCACCGATGCTGTGGAAGATTGCAGCTCTCAAGGTAACTTCTGTCTTTTGTTTTGCATCTCACTTGTGCCATTATTCGAACAACCTTTTGAGGCTTGCTTCTTTGGTTTTTTCTTACAAGAATTCGTATATTTGAATCAAATCTACTTGAGACTCCTGGCATGCTCTCAAACCTTGAAGCTGCTTATCTCAGTACTTACTGTGAAATACCGAAATAGTAATGTGGGAATCATATCAACCTTGAAACTTCCAGCAGATGATCATAGTGAATCTGGCAGCACTAGAAAAAGTTTGAATCAAAATTTGAATAATTTGCAGGCACAGTCAGAAATCGTCTCAAAGGAAATCCATTCCATCAGTGTAAACCCATCCTCTCCTCATCAACTCGCATTTCACCTTGACGATGGTTGGTAAGTCATTCTTTCATCAACAGCTCATTTCACCTTGGAAAAACACTATTTTCTTGTTTCGTTTCGTTCGTTGATTTTATATCATTTATCATTTTCCTTTGGTGTTGTTTCTCTAGTGCAGGTCCGGTGTTGTTGACATTTATAAAACTCAGCTTACTCATGTACATTGCCCTCCTCCAGCTTGGGTGTAAGTTAATATACAAACTCTGGAACTTGCAGCTTAATTTGTAACAAGAAGTGATTTAAGTTGATCTAAACTTGGGGAAAAGATTGCTATAATGTTTGAATTTTGGTTCACTAGGAACGGTTCCAGCAATTCAGCTGATTTGATCTTGCGGAAACCTTCATGGCTGCCAACATCATCTGTAAGACGTGCACTTTGTACTAGCATTAACAGTCATTACTCTAGATTTTCTGATCTTATCCGACTTTACTTACAAATTTACATGTTTCCTGTTGCAGATTTATGTGGTAGGATCCATGAGCGAGAAAGGGATTCATGTTCTTGATTTTCATCCAAGCTCCAGGTCTCCTTGTCATGTCGACTACGAGTAAGGATTTCTTGGAAAGTCTCCGTACATGTTATGTTTTCTCCGAACTTCATGGCTACATTCCTGACATTGCTGATATTTTGTTGCAGTGAGGATTCAATGGGAAAGGAGAACAGAGACAAGTGTGTTCACAGTAACAAGTTTGTTTCATTGTCTGAAAATGTCACAGGTTGCACTGCACATCCTCTCAACAGCATGATCGTAGCTGGAACTCAGGTATTCATTCAAGTTTGCTTAAAGTATCAATCAGTTTTAGTCTGGAAGAACATGATCTTAGGTTAGTTCTAGTTGTGCTCGGCTAATAGAACAAACCAGTGAACCAAAGGGACTTTGTTGGTAAGTCCATAGAATAGTGAAACGTGTCAATAATGATAAGTGAACTACTGAATGGAGACTGGTGATTCTGCAGAAAGCGTCGTTGCTGTTGATCGCACAGAGACATTGCTCATCTACATCAGAAACTGTAGAAGGTGAATTGTAGCATCTACCAGCTCGAGTGGGCTTCTAGGTTTGTAACATAGAAATCAATCATTTACGAGATTATGTATGTATGAGTATAAGTTTTCCTTGAATGGGTTCCAAAAATAGTATACTCATCACAATGAAAATGCTCTTGTGAATGATAAGATTTTTGTTGTAGTATTATATTACCTTCTTTTTTCTTCTGCAAGTTAGCACACACACAAAAAAATGATACATATACAAATGCGAATTAAGCTACGTCTTCTGATTCTCTTGGCTTTTCCATATATTGTGTCGCTTTCATACACTTGAATAACAATTCATAAACTGGTCCTCCATAGTCCATACAATATGCATGGACCAATACTGATGTATTATTACGCATGCTTTTGGGTTGGTCATGTCCATTTTTTAAAAACTATTTTGGTTTAAGCACACTTAAAACTAGAGAAACCAATTATTATGTTTTACTGATATCATTTGTAAGAATCAAGGATACTATGGTTAAGAAAACAAATCCCAGTTTTGGAAACTGGAAGTGTTAAGAGATATGTTTTAGAAAAGAGAAACCTTAAATAAATGGTAACAAAGAAGTGTAAAGAAAATGAATAGCATAGCATTCCCGGTTCCATCGGTGAGAAAGGAGGTAAAAAAGGCTAAAAGGCATACTTTTACGCATGTGGAGGGTTTGTCAAAACGCTTTATTAGGTTAGGCTCTTTGTACTTTATATATCGGTTTGGTGGGTTTGGTTTTGAAAGTTGAACACGATTACTTAACAATGATTTTATCATCTTTCCATTATTAACACTTTCGTATATCTATATATTTTTATTAGTTTCTTGACTTCTTCTCTTCCTGATTTAAACAACTCGCTCGACTTTTCAACATTATTACAAAACAGTTCTTGAGAAATTATCAACCCCACACAGAATTCTATCTTCTGCTAAACAAATCCGGTTTTGTCAGAAAGTCTTCTTAGCTTTTAACTAATTAACTAAGGTATGACCCATTCCTCTGAGACTGGGGGGATCAAAACGAGTTGATATTTTTACGTGTGGTTTCTTCTCAGGTGCAAAAATTTGAACTCATCTACCTCTCTCTTTTCTAAGAATTTGGTTGTAATGCACAATTGATCTGCCGATACTAGTTATCCACTATATTCGTAACATTTTTGGTATCTAGTAGTAATATATATATGCCTCTGAACGTAGCCAGGATCAATAACTTTATATAGCATTTCGACAAACACAAAAAGCTCAATAACTTTATATAGCTTTAGATCAATGGCTTTTTTTCTTTTTAACTAGGATCAATCTTTCAAATCATTTTCAGATTTTATTCCTATTTTATGTTTTTCTATTTTCGTAGTATACATGTGTATTTATGATATTATCAGATTGAAACAATACTTCTTTAGTAATAGAATTCCTGGTAATAACGAAACATTTTAATTCTATAGTTTTAAGTGTGGATGGAAATAAATCTAGCTACAAATCTATATGAAACAAAACTTTCCAAAATAGAAACAAAACTTGTAATGAATGTTGTTCGAATTGTTCATTTACCAAAGAAACAAAAAGAGAGAGAGGAAAATGAAATGAAAAATAAAAAAACGAGGGGCATTTTTGTAAGACTTGATAAAATGGTCTCTGCCGTTCACATGCGCTCTTTTTATCAGTCCTTTTTAGAGAAGAGAGACAGAACATTCTTTGGATTTTCTTTCTCTATCTCTCTCTCTCTCACACAGACATCATCCTCATCACACACACACACACACACACCCTTTCCTCGCTCTATCGCATTCACAATCTCTCCCTCTTTCTCTTTTTTGTTACATCTTCTTCTTCTTTCATGGCTTCTTCTGAAACAAGACTGAACAACGGAGGAGATAAGAGAAGAGAAAAAGAAGAGGCCATAGCAAACGGAGTGAAAGCGAGAGCATTTCAAGCGGGTCTTTTGCAGAAGTCAAGCCCATCCTCTGCTTACAGTATCAGAAACCCTTCTTCCTCCTCTGCTCCTTCGCCAGCTTCTCGTCCTCTCCCCAACCTCTCTGCTCATGATTACCCTGTTTTTACTCCGGTAACTTCTCTCTCTCTCTCTCTCTCCTCTGTTTCTCATTATCTTCCTTCTTGGTTCGTGGATCGGGCTCTGATACCATATAGGATTGTAATCTCTTGATATATTATGAGAATGATTTACATAGTATATATACTGATTACATAGAGGAGACTAGGTATAAAGTAATTACAAATGTGACCTTTCCTTATATCATCTACACCATAAGCTTTTTTCACTTTTTCTTATGGTCGAACTTGATTGATTTCGACATTATACGTGGGAATTTGGGTTTGTTTAAAAGCTTTTGGAATTCTAAAGACATTTTTTATTTAATTAAAAAGTTCCATCGAACACGAGATTTATTGGGTTAATTCCGGTTTAGGCTCGTTAATTATTGCATTTCAGTATCCTACTTTTGCTATTTAAAATCAACTTATATATCTTTCTTAATTTAATGTACATGTCTTTATGCGTTTTGGATCTTCTTCACAGACCGTCTATATTTTCGAGAAACAAAAATAGAAATCAAAGATAACAATTTGGTTAGCCCCTTAAATAATTTAAAACCACTGTGAAGTATAAAGACAAACAGAAAAAGACCTGAATTTGGTAGAACCGTTGTTGTTTTTTTGTCCTTAGCTGACATACTGTACTGAATTTGGAAATAACTTACTGTGTTCTTTTACTTAGAAAACATGTTCTCTGCTAAAACTCTCTACTTGTCTTGATTCTTGAAACAGAGCTATGAGGATGAGCCGGTGTCTGCATTTCATCACAAGAATCTCACTCTATCTGAGAATTGGGATGAATCTGGTGTTGGTTTAGTAGATGGAGATCACGAAGATCAAGACTTGATGAGACTTACTTATCTCTCTGATTCTTACAAAACCTCAACTTCAAGAAAGACTTTAACGCCTCATCAAGATTCTTCTCATCATCATCATCCGTCTCATGTTTACACCATGTCGGACGCTCTCAGGTCTCCACCGTTACATTTTTATACTTCCGGTAGAAGCAACTGCGGCTCGGTTGACTTCAGATCGGTCTCTTCTTGCAATGAGTACAAACAAAGAGGTTTCGACACCAAGAGCTTGAAGAGCTCTAATCTTGTTGTGCCCTTGACGGATTCTCACTCCGCCGTTGTTTCTTCTCAGCCAAGGAACCGTGGAGGAAGAGTGATGTCTTGGTTATTCCCAAAGCTAAAGAAGAAGCAAAAGAGCAATTCCATCTTTAACTCCCCTAACAGAACTGACAAATCAGAAGAAGTTTCTGAGGTGTTGAAGGATTCTGGCTCGGGAGTTGAGAAGTTGAAGAGAGAATTGATGGAAGCAAGCAGAAGTAGGGATGCTGCGTTAACACAAGTCTCAGAGATGAAATCTTCATTGGGAGAGTTAAGTGAGAAGCTTCAGTACTTGGAAAGCTACTGCGACAGTTTGAAGAAAGCTTTGAGAGAAGCAACAGAAGTAGTGTCACAGGAGAATAATCCCAATAATGTTGCAAGAAGCTCAGGGAAGACGAACACAGAGATGCCAGTGAGTGAAGAAGTGATGGTTGAAGGGTTCTTGCAGATTGTGTCGGAAGCAAGATTGTCGATAAAGCAGTTCTTGAAAACATTAGTTACAGAGATCGATGAAGAAGACTCTACTCTAATCAGTAACATTAACACTCTCCTTCAACCTCACAACTTATCATTCACCTCAAAGTACTCCAAAATCATTCAGTACCACTTGGAAGCGATCATAAGCCAATCTGTGTACCAAGATTTCGAGAACTGCGTTTTCCAGAAGAACGGTAAGCCGAAACTGCTTGATCCGGAACAAGATCGACAAGCGAAGTTCTCGTCTTTCGCGTCCTTGAGAAACTTGAGCTGGAACGAGGTGTTGAAAAAAGGTACAAAATACTACAGCGAAGAGTTCAGTAGATTCTGCGATGAGAAGATGAGTTTGATCATTACAACGTTGAGCTGGACAAGACCTTGGTCCGAACAAATGCTTCAAGCATTCTTTGTGGCTGCGAAGTGTGTATGGTTGCTTCATCTGCTTGCCTTCTCGTTCAATCCAGCGCTAGGGATCTTGAGGGTTGAGGAGAACAGAGTGTTTGAGTCGAGTTATATGGAAGATATGGGTGCAGATAGAGACAGGCAGAGATCATCATCGTCACGTGGACCGGCGAGGGTTAAGGTTATGGTGATGCCTGGGTTCTATGTCCATGATAGGGTTTTGAGGTGTAAGGTTCTTTGCAGGTATAAGTCGTTAGGCTAAAGAGAGAGAGAGAGAGAGTCAAACTCTTTTAGTCTAATCAAATTTGTTAACTTTTTCTCTCGTTTATCTCTTTCTTGTATTACTTCCTAGGCTTCTTCACTGGTCTTTTTTTACATTCAATTTGTCTTTGTTAAGAATTACATAGGTCAGTTTCGGTATAAGAACAAACTATACCCGATTTTTATTTATTTAATTGTCTATGTCGAACAAAGTGTGACCAATTTGGGTTTCTTTTCAAAAGTAAATAAAATCCTTTTGTCTTTTCCTCACTTTTTTTTTGTTTTTCTAAAAATTATTGCATGATCAGGATAAAAGCAGGGTGAGTTTCAAGCTGTGCAAGTTGCGTGACAACAATGTTTTCCAAAAAATTTCAAAAGTTTGGTAGGCATTAAATCTGTGCCTAAAATATTAGATTACTGTTAGTGAGGCCCATCTAGTGTTTTGCTTCCATCTCTTTTGTGTATGGTCCATAAACAATTTGAGCTGGCAATTTCGTCTCAGTTCAGTGAATTTATTAAAAAAACCATCTTTAGATCCAAATCAGAAAGTTACAATCCAAAAAGTTGAACAGAAATCAAAAACGCCAACGTCACACCAATNGGGGGAAAAAAAAAAAAAAAAAAAAAACTCGACGAATGAAAACAGTGATTTGACCAAATGCCCCTCCCCTAAAAGTCACAAATAATGTCAGCTCAAAACACACATTTTCTTCTTCTGTGTGAAATCTGAAACGTTATCAATACGGCAAAACCCAACCACAAATCTCGCTTTTCGTCTGAAATGGCAAAAACTAAACCCAGAAATCTAAAAATAGTCATGTTTCCTTTCATGGCACAAGGCCATATCATCCCTTTTGTAGCTTTAGCCCTTCGTTTAGAGAAGATTATGATGAACAGAGACGACAATCATCTCAAAACCATCATCTCTATTGTCAACACTCCTTTGAACATCCCCAAAATCCGCTCAAATCTCCCACCTGAATCCTCCATAAGACTCATTGAGTTACCTTTCAACAACTCCGACCACGGCCTCCCTCAGGAGGGCGAGAATTTCGATTCTCTTCCTTACTCTCTCGTCATCACCCTTCTAGAAGCTTCAAGAACGCTCCGTGAGCCCTTTCGAGACATGGTGACAAAGATCTTGGAGGAAGAAGACGATGAGGAGAGCTCGGTTATGGTGATTGGTGATTTCTTCTTGGGTTGGATCGGTGAGGTTTGCAAAGAGATCGGTGTTTCTTCAGCCATGTTCAGCGCTTCTGGTGCTTTCGGTTTAGGATGTTACAGATCCGTATGGCTTAACCTGCCACACAAAGAAACCAAACAAGATCGGTTTCTCTTACATGATTTCCAAGAAGCAGGGGAGATTGATAAAACTCAGTTGAACTATTTCATGTTAGAAGCCGACGGAAGCGATGATTGGTCGGTTTTCATGAAGAAGAATCTTCCCGGATGGTCTGATTTCGACGGATTCTTGTTCAACACGGTTGCGGAAATCGACCAGATCGGATTATCCTACTTCCGTAGAATAACCGGTGATAAACCGGTTTGGGCGGTCGGACCGGTTTTGCTTGCTCCGGGGGAAAAGACCCGAACGATGTCGACAGAGGAAGCTGTGAAGGCATGGCTCGACTCAAAACCGGATCATTCGGTTCTCTACGTATGTTTTGGTTCGATGAACTCGATTTCTCAAACGCAAATGTTGGGACTGGCTAAGGCGTTAGAGAGCAGCGAGAAGAACTTCATATGGGTCGTGAGGCCACCGACAGGTGTGGAGGTGAATAAAGAGTTTGACCTGAAAGAGTATCTACCGGAAGGATTCGAGGAAAGAATCAAAAGATCAAGAAGAGGAGTGATTGTGAAGAAATGGGCACCACAGGTTGATATATTGTCACACAAGGCAACGTGTGTGTTTTTGAGTCATTGTGGATGGAACTCCATAATCGAGTCGCTTAGCCACGGTGTGCCGTTGCTCGGTTGGCCTATGGCCGGAGAGCAATTCTTTAACTCGATGTTGGTAGAGAAACATATCGGGGTGTCGGTGGAGGTGGCGCGTGGGAAGAGATGTGATATTAAATGTGATGAGATTGTTGCTAAGATCAGATTGGTGATGGAGGAGGAGAGTGAAGTAGGGAGAGAGATTAGGAAAAAGGCTAACGAGGTGAAAGAGTTAGTGAAGGGAGCAGTGGAGGATGATGGTGTTAGTGGGTCTTCTGTCATTGGTTTGGAAGAGTTTCTCAGTTATGCAATGGTCAAGAAAGATAATAATTAAGAAAAAATAGGTTGCTTAATTTATATTACCATCTTATTTAGAGTCACATTCTTACTGGGAAAAAATGAATAACCATGACACGGTTGTTATACCACACAAGTGTTGTGATATAATGTGGATGATCGTCACATCACATAGTTGCATAACAAAAGATAAGGTGTGGAGTAAGATGAGGATAGGAACCAGTGTGGGTTATATCTCGAGATCCATACCATTTTTGAGTCTCCTCCGTCTATAAACTTATTGTTGTGTAATAAATTCCGTAGGAGACCAGAAATTCACAAGTTTTAGTATCCTCTGTTTTTGTGTTTTTGTGCTATGTTGTAACGTCTTTAACGTCTCTTGACTCTTTGGGAAGACATAGCATTTCTCTTTTTATTTTATAGGCAGTTTCCCAGCGTCTTTAATCAGTGTCTCCTTCCTCTCTTTAAGAAGGAAAATACATCAACTGAAAATAACTTAAGAAAACTTAATATATAGAAAATAACTTAAGAAAACTTATCCTCTAAAAACAATAAAAATAAAGAATCAAAGAAAAATTATTTTCAAAACAAAAATTCTTTAGAATATTCCTATATGGTATATCTAGTAGGATATACATTGGAAAGATGTACAGAGATACAAGTAACAATAAAATCACAAATTATCTTTCCTACGACACATCCGTAAATTAATTCTCGAATTTGCTTTAGTCCTTTTTTTTTATCCAGCTAGTTTAACGAATTTCACCATTGCGTATATCTACAAAATTCAGTCAAGGTTATCCCACAATAAGTAGCCATAAGGAGAAAAGGTAAAACAAACAAATCTAAAATACACTGATAAAGGATGTTGCCGCTTTTAAAAAATATGATAACACCAAAACCTTTGACTTGTTAAAATAATCATCCCTCTATATAATTGAGGAAACTAATCTATCTAACCCACGAGACCGAACTTTCTCCAAAAACAAAAGTCTAAAAACTTCAAATTCTCTTTCTGGGACTCGAAGATGAGACGATCATGGCCGACACGCTTCATCTTCATGATGGTTCTCACAGTCATCATCACCATGATTGCCGTAGCTTATGGTTATTCCTCTGTTTCATCATCAAATCATAAGTTCCCACATTACAAATACAAAGCCCCTTCTCCTCCAACTACTTATTCTCCTTACCGTTATTTCTCGCCGTCTCCACCTCCTCCTCTTCCGGTTACAGATTCAGATTTTGCAGCTTATGATCGATGAAGTTCGTCAATGATCTGGTTTTTATTTCGTATGTACGAAATCGGCCGGTCGTTTACGTTATGTGAGATGAATAATTATCCGAATTGTTGCAGTTTTTTTTTTTTTTTTTTTTTTTTTGGGGTGTATGAATGTTAGAATTGTTGCATTTTATTGGGGGTATATTTTAAAGTGGTTATTATTGGATTACTACTCTGTTAGTTAGTGTACTTTGGCAACTTAGACACGATCAACAAATATAGCTAGTGAACATACAAACACTTTGTAAGCAAATACATTCGTTAAGAAGATTTAGTTCGCTAAAGTGGTAACCTAGGTGACAAAAATACTTAATATTCATGGATTCTATGGATTAATTTTGGCTTTGATTCGAGATCCCCAAGCTATATACATTAAAAAAGTTATAAATCCTTATTTGGAAATATTAAAGAATTTCGTTCGACTTAGTGGTGCCCCATTAACAAAAACATAGCTACATGTTTAGGTTTAGTACATTTTTGTTGAAAATAAATTAAAAGCTGAACTGTTATTATTACCCAATGACTTATTCCTTTTGTGTTGACTGCCTGAATTACTTTGAAGCCGTCGTGGCCGACGCGGTTTAGCAGCAAGTAGGCTGTACCGCTGTAAGGTGATGAGAAGGCAAATTTTATTTTATTCTTTTAGAAGAGTATAAAATCGAATATTATAAGTTTATAACACCACCTCAAAGCAAATCCTACAAAAGGTCAAATAAAACAAAACAACAGCTTAATAATTGTAAATTATTAGCTGTTCACAGCTAATAAAACGCATGAAATAATTAACAGACTAATAAGTTTCTTCTATGTCTTTTTGTTGCACTATTTTTTTTTTTTTTTAATGTGATTCTTCTTTTAGTCAAATTTTGATTTTTTTTTTTTTGCTTGATTTATTAGACTATCACAAATTATTAGAAATGTCAAATTTTGATCAAGTTACTCATTTTTTAGTATTTTTTTCTCAAATATTTCTATTCGGATATAATTTAAAACCAATTCAAACCCCTTTCTCGGATATGAGGTTAGGTTAAAAACTACAATTGCTGATAATAGTGTAGATATGGACCTGTCCGATTGTGAAATAGTTGAAAGAACATTAATAAGTTCATTGTCTGTGTTTCTTCAAAGATAATCTAATAAAAAACAAGTGAAATCAAGAGTCCTCCACCACCAGTTTAATGAAAATGCATAATGATTAACCAATTTGATTTTGTCGCTAAAAAAGATATACCCTGAACTGAGTAATACTTTTAATTAATTATTTTTTTTTATCAAAATAAAAACAGATATACATTACATATATAAAATTATAGGTTAAGATACATCACCCTGTAAAGTAAGATTCAAGTTTAAGCTAATGCTTTGATTCAATGGTAGTTTGTTAACTTTCCTTTATTTGGGGCTCTGTTCTCGTGGGTGATAATTGCTTTCCTAGTTAGTAACCACTTTGTCTTCATTTAAGAAAATGGTATTATTGTTTGCATGAAGCATGATTAATATTTTTTTTAATTAAACTGAGGCTGCCGTTATCATCTCGAAGTAGTTTAATACACATGACCCTACACTTTCAACAGTATTTAACCTCACACTACTGTATTATCATATATAATGCGATTATTTTTGTGTAGTTTTCTGCGTTTAGACTTTAGAGTTACACTAACGGGTTTAGGGCTAGAATTAGCTTACGTGTCTTTTATAGTATAAAGCTAAGTTTATACTTGGAATATTTTAATGGACTTTAAACTGGTTTAAATTCAACGGGTGTGACGATATGAGTGTAATTGCGGGAGCTTGTGGATACTGCGATTTCAGTCTTCCTTTTCTGTCTCATGTCCAGGACGCTGACTCTTAATTATCTCATGTTCTTAATCCGACATTTTTACTCGCCAATTGACTCTATGATCGTATGTTCGAATGTATGAATCTCTTGAAAAAAAAATCCTGTTGTACAAGCTGTGATCTTTAAAAATAACCAGTCTCTGTAAATGTGTATTTTTATTAAACTAAATCACTAAAACAAAAACAGATGTGTTTGTTCGGATATAATCTTTAACCCCTAACATCTTTTATATTCTCTTACAAGAGGTTGCGAGAATCAAAGAGAATTCACCAAAACATATGCGTCTTCCCTAAAACCTAAGATCTCTGGCCTCTGACTTCTTTGGTACTTTATCTATGATTGTATAAAAAGTTCCCTTTTTTCGGATGGCAGGGCAAAAGATTAATACTATGAATCATATACATGAGTGTAAATCGAGAAGTTAAAAATGATGACCCACGTTTATATTAATAAACATAAAATATATCGATAAAGGAGTATAATTTATTCTCCATTCCAATAATTTGATTTCTTCAAGTATACGTGTTGGTGCGCGAGAGGTGGTTGTGTGAAGCCGAAGCAAAACTTCTTGCTCGGCTAAGCCTCATGTTAAACAAAAAAAAGGGATTATGACACACGTCCATTTATTATTTATAAAACCGCAATATGCTTATATACGTCCACAATTAATTAATTAATGAAATAACAGAACATTTGCTTACCTTGAAAATGAAGACATCGTCGAATAGAAAACAGACATGCTCATGAAAATATATTAGTGTTATATATATAGTGTGTATATATATATATATACATATACACACGTAAGGTTAACGAATTAGAAACGTCTGTAATTTATACCTTGTGAATGAAGAAACTAATATAAATGGGTTCTATATTCAAAAAGAAAAAGAACAAGTGAAGAGCACTTCTCCTTTTTGTCTTTGATGTTTGCATTTCGGGTCTCTCTCAAAACCGTTTTCGTCCATGACCGATCAACTAACGTTCCTTCCTTTGCTTAAATTAGTTATATACGAACATACATTTGTTGTTGGTGTATTTTATTTACCTCAAACAATTTTAGCTGACTAGAAAAATATTAAATTAATTGAAAAAAGAGCCGCGGTTCGGATTCTCTATGTGTTTTAAACCAAAGCAACACACCTATATTAGTATATCACAGAAATTAAAATAATACTAATATTAAGAAGTAAAGATTAAAAAGGAAGAAGAAGAAAATTGGTGTGTAAATGGTTTCTCTTCCCAGAATTGTAAGCAAACCATACAACCATCCCTTTCATCATCATCATCATTCTCCCTTCATCAAGTCTTCTCTCTTTTCTCTCTCATTTATAAAAACAAACTTCACTCGTTCACATCAATAAATCGATCCTTGAGAAAGACAAACAAATCAAGAGAAACGATATCACTCAGCAAAAAAATGAGGAAACCAGAGGTAACAATTGGAGCCACTCAGCAAGTAAAGAAGATGAAGAAGGGACTTTGGTCTCCTGAGGAAGATTCAAAGCTGATGCAATACATGATAAGCAATGGGCAAGGATGTTGGAGTGATGTCGCCAAAAACGCAGGCCTTCAAAGATGTGGCAAAAGCTGCCGTCTTCGTTGGATCAACTATCTTCGTCCCGACCTCAAGCGTGGCGCTTTCTCTCCTCAAGAAGAGGAACTCATCATTCGCTTTCATTCCATCCTCGGCAACAGGTTTATATTTTTACCAACTCATTTTACATGGTAACAACTTAGAAAAAAAGAAAAAAAGAAAGCTAACTAGTGAATAGGTCGATTAGTTATAGCAAACTAGCATTTTTTAGCTGAATCTTGTTTTTTAGCTGTGTGCTAGCTTAATTTTCTTGGTTAATAGGTAAAAGGTATAAGAGCATAGAAAGCCAGCCAATTTATAAATGCACTTAATTTAAAACGACCAAATATTTGACTTAGATCTTAAACTATACATATATATGTTTTTGATATTTTTTAAGCTAGACACACATTTTGTTTGCTTCGCATCTTCATTAGCACGATAACAGTTTAAATTCAAAGGGATACGTGATTGTTTGTGAAGAAAATTGACCCAATAGAAAGTTGAATCAGATAATAAAAGAAACAATTGAAAATAGACGCAAAATACCAAATTAGGTAGGAGTATACGTTTACATGTAACTATGTGAGTGGTCAAAGTTCGTTAATCGTGGGTGTTAGACTTAAGAGTGCAACAAACACTTGTTTTAGTGAAAGCGCCTATTGTCTCTTTACCACCTTTACTTCTCTTCTTTAGGGTTTTACTTCAACTTTAATCTTTTTAATTATACATTTTTTGTTTTTTTTTCCTGTCATTTTCTCAAGAAACATAAGCATGAAATGTTCCCTGAAGGTTTTTTTCTCAAAAAATATGATGTTTCCTCAATATTTGTTGTTCTAACTTGTCTATTATATATAACACTTTCTCTTCTCCATTTCAACAGAAATGTCATTTGTCAATTTTTCACGATGGTGAATCATACATTTTCTAATACTCCATCTGTTCCTTAATACTTGATGTTTTAAAGTTTTCATATAGATTAAGAAATAATTAATGTTTAACTTTTATTGTATTACTTTTTCATTTTAAATAACTATTAACCAATAAAAATTCTATATTTTTCTTGAAGTTTGCATTTTTGTAATATTTATTAGCAAAAACTAACTTTAAAAGCTAAAACATCAAACAATATGGAACAAATAAGAAAAGTCTAAACATCAAATATTAAAAAACAGAGGGAGTACTATTTACAGAAATTAACCGACTATTAAACTAAATTATATTTTACATTTTATAAATCATCGATAGGGAAAAAAATCGTATAAAAGTTTATATTAAAGTCTTAAAATAACATTTTGTTACACACCAAAAGGCTAAAATTCCATGACATTTTACTTGTTTTAATGCACACATATATTGATAAACCAATTAAAAACACGCAGTGCAGTGTAATATGATTGTGCAATTTTTATAATAGTTTCTGTTTCCCATGAAAACCATGCACTTGTATAAATTTTTCATAACACCGTCTCATTAAACAACTCTAGTCTCTCTCTTTCTTCTTCTTCGATTTCATAGGTGGTCTCAGATTGCAGCACGATTGCCTGGTCGGACAGACAACGAGATCAAAAACTTTTGGAACTCAACAATAAAGAAAAGGCTAAAGAAATTGTCTGATACATCCAACCCCATCAACACATCCTCATCACCCAACGCAAGCGACTCCTCTTCTAATTCATCCTCTTCTTTGGAGCTTAAAGACATTATTGGAAGTTTCATGTCCTTACAAGAACAAGGATTCGTCAACCCCTCTTTAAACCACATACCAACCAACAACAATCCATTTCCAGCACCACACATGATCAGCCACCCATGCAGTGACAGTTTTACCCCTTACGCAGATGGTTTCTATGGATCAGTAAATGCAGGTCTACAAGGGGAACTCTACTTTCCACCTCTGGGATGTGAAGAAGGTGATTGGTACAAGGCAGATATTAACAACCTCTTAGATGACATGAACACTAATGGAGCAGGAAACGTGCCTGAGAGTATGAGAATGGAAGAATATTGGGACCTTGACCAGTTGATGAGCACTGAGGCTCCCTCGATTTACTTCAACTTCAAACAAAGCCTATGAACTTTTACGTCATCTTATTCTTTTTCTGTTGCGGATTATACTCAAGAGATGCTTAGCCACACATAAATGCAAATATACATTGTTATAGATAGATGAAAGCTATAGAGTGTTTTGTATTTCGAATAAAATCCTCGTACTAGGGCTTGACGTGCCATGTAATGATTACTCTGTGAAATGTAAACATCCATTAATAAAAGAAGAGATAAACACACATTCATATTATATAATTTTGTAATTTGGGGTTAAAAGGCAATCCGTGAAATGCATGGCCAAACATTTGAGTAATTTGTCCTTTGAGGACATCTGATCAACTTATAACGATTATAAGAAGATTAGCATGGTCTCTCCTCAAAGATGAATTTCTGCTTGATATCTAGAATTTCTCAAATAATATATTGAAGATACATCTAGGTTTCCAACTAAAATTTTTTCATGAAAGCGATTTGTGTATCAGCACAAAGTTAAGAAGAAGAAATGGTCCATACTCTCCATAGCTCAATAAACAAAAGAAATTGAAAGCATATAAAATATATTAAATTACCGTTGTTTGGTTAACATCAACAATATTTGTAAGAACATTTGAAATAGCCTTTCGAGTTTCGAAAGCTTAATAGCCTAATACCATTGCGGTTAACTTTTCATTGGACATACAATCAATTTTAAATAATTTTCATTGGAGTATAAATTTTGGCATTGTGTGTTTGTTTTTTCACACTCGATCTTTTTTGAAAAGACCATATGGCTTTTCGATAGTAATTTAGCCAATAGATATTGAGGTGACCCACCAAAGACGGAGATCTCAATTTTCCACCTCACGACTTATTACTCAAACTCATCGCCGTATCTGATTGATGATCACTCATCTGTCATCTCTGTCCGTAGATTCCTTTTTCCATATCCACCGTCCGATTTCCCATCCAACGGTTCTCTTTTCACATTTCTCTCCTACTACGCTTTCTTCTTCCCCTTCACTTCACGTCCTACTCTCTCGCCGACGCTACGACAATGGCGTCTCTCGCTCTCTCCGGCTCCTGCTCTCTCGCCTTCCCCCTCAAATCTCGATCTCTCCTTCTCGCTCGGCCTTCTTCCTCTCTCAATTTGCTGAAACATCCTCTCCGATCTACCAATTCCCGCATCTCCAATCTTAGCTCCTCAGTGAAATCTCCACTTCCCGGCGCTATCACCCGGAGATCGACTCTCGTTAAGGCCTCTTCCGCCGCCGCCGCTTCTTCTTCCTCCTCTCCGTCTCCCGTCGTCCCAGCTCCGGCGCCATGGCAGGGAGCTGCGATTAAGCCTCTTCTCGCATCGATCGCCACTGGTGTGATTATCTGGTTCCTCCCGGTTCCCGAGGGAGTCACCCGCAACGCGTGGCAACTACTCGCGATCTTCCTCGCCACGATCGTCGGGATCATCACGCAGCCGCTTCCCCTCGGCGCGGTCGCTCTATTGGGGCTAGGAGCTTCCGTTCTCACCAAAACCCTAACGTTCACGGCCGCCTTCTCCGCCTTCGGAGATCCGATCCCGTGGCTCATCGCTCTCGCCTTCTTCTTCGCCCGCGGTTTCATCAAGACCGGTCTCGGCAACCGCGTGGCCTACCAGTTCGTTAGACTCTTCGGGAGCTCCTCGCTCGGGCTTGGTTACAGTCTCGTCTTCAGCGAGGCTCTATTGGCTCCGGCGATTCCATCCGTCTCTGCTCGTGCCGGTGGAATCTTCCTCCCGCTGGTGAAATCTCTCTGCGTCGCTTGCGGTAGCAACGTTGGGGACGGGACTGAGCACCGTCTCGGGTCATGGCTGATGCTCACCTGTTTCCAGACTTCCGTGATCTCTTCTTCTATGTTCTTGACGGCTATGGCAGCGAATCCGTTGAGCGCTAATCTGGCGTTCAACACGATCAAGCAGACGATTGGATGGACTGATTGGGCTAAAGCTGCGATTGTCCCTGGACTTGTGTCATTGATTGTCGTCCCGTTTCTTTTGTATTTGATTTATCCTCCTACAGTGAAGAGCAGCCCTGATGCCCCGAAGCTGGCTCAGGAAAAGCTGGACAAGATGGGACCTATGTCCAAGAACGAGTTGATTATGGCCGCCACTTTGTTTCTCACGGTACACTGCTTCTTCTGCTTCATGAGCTCTCTTCTTATGTGTGTTTAATACTTGTCTGGGTTTGCTTTTAAACATAGAACACTAATTGCTATCAAGAAAACATCTACATCACTGCAATTTTACCTATTGGCTCCTTGGAATTGTATTTTAGATGAAGGAGGAGAGGCTCTGCTTCTGTTTAACGCATTTTGCTATTGCTGAAGATGTTCTGGTCTTTTCTTAACAAGTTCTCTCCTTGACACAGGTTGGTCTCTGGATATTCGGAGCTAAGTTGAGTGTAGATGCAGTGACTGCAGCCATTCTTGGATTATCGGTCCTCCTTGTGACAGGTGTTGTGACATGGAAAGAGTGCTTAGCTGAGTCGGTCGCATGGGACACACTCACGTGGTTTGCGGCTCTCATTGCAATGGCTGGCTATTTGAACAAATACGGTCTCATTGAGTGGTTCAGCCAGACCGTAGTCAAGGTTTGTTAATGAGTACATGTTTGACGAATGCTTTAATAAATAGCCTGATGACTTGACTTGGCTATTTGCTGATGAAATGTTGTTAACATTTTTGAGGTTTGATTGCAGTTTGTGGGAGGATTGGGTTTGTCATGGCAACTATCTTTTGGAATCCTGGTCCTCTTGTATTTCTACACTCACTACTTCTTTGCTAGTGGAGCGGCTCACATTGGAGCTATGTTCACTGCCTTTTTATCCGTCTCAACCGCTCTAGGCACTCCACCTTACTTTGCAGCCTTGGTTCTTGCTTTCCTTTCCAACCTGATGGGAGGATTGACCCATTATGGTATCGGGTCTGCGCCTATCTTCTACGGTGCTAACTACGTGCCGCTGGCTAAATGGTGGGGCTATGGATTCCTGATTTCAGTAGTCAACATTCTTATCTGGCTCGGTGTAGGTGGTGCCTGGTGGAAGTTCATTGGCTTGTGGTGAGGTGAGGTGGAAGTTCACCACACACCTAGCATTCTCATTCTTTTCTTTACTCATATAATCTCTTAGAATGGCTTTGAGATTCAGATTTGAGAAGGATTAAAATCAGGATTTACCAGAGATTCTCTGCGATTTTTATTCTCACATGTTGAGCAGTTGAGGTGTAAGCAATTCTTTTAACTTGCATCAAATTTTGTTTGTCCTCCAACTTTACTTTTTGTTTCTTAAGTGAAACCAGATATTTACTTTTACTTCCAGATCAGACAGTACATATAATCAGGCTAATCGAAATGTAACTGGAAGACACGAAAACAGAGTAGAGCAAAAGAAAGTGAATGAATCTTATAAACTGAAACAAGATGTTATTATTATTTTACTCGTACAAAGTTCTTTGACAAGTATGAATGAGATTACGAGAGTGCAAAAAAAATACGGGAAATAATTATAGAGGCAAAGAGCAAAGAGGAACACTTGGCCTTTGGCAAATGATACAACAGAGAGACAACAATAATCAATTTAATGAGGTAAAAATGAAATAAAAGTAAAGAAATTTCAGAAAGAAGTCTGAAAAAACTGAGGCATTTTTAGGGTTATCAGAATCGAAAAAGCGCTTACCCGGAATTTGCTTTTCCGTGTGGCTTTCTTGAATAATAAATAAACAAATCATCAGTTTCACAGCTTCACAGAAACGTCAATCTCTCTCACGCGTCCTGAGTTAGCGATCCAGCTGCAGCTGCTCAAGCCACGCATCAAGAATGTCGCCCTCACGACCCTCACTGTGAGGGTTCACGCTGGAGCCACCTTGAACAAGTGGCCTCGCACCATTCATATTCATGGCTCGGTTGCTGTTCCTAGGTGATGCAGAGTCCTTAGCCAGCTGCTGAACCCATGAAACATCTGCTTCCCTGTTTTGGTTATTGTTAGCCAAGGAATGAGATTTTCTTAACCGGCCTAACTCATCTGACTGTACCGACCAATCCACCCTGTTTCCATGGTTCTGGTCCCAATTTGACCACGGGCTTAGAGGCGAACCAGACTCCGTCGGCATCAAATCACGGGGCAGACTGGATCCAAATTCACGGGAGCTAAGGCTACGCGAAGGGAGCTGCTGCTGTTTCATTCGAGAGTTCATCGGGGAATTAGGCTCCATGGCTCGAGGTGACGAAGTCTGTTGCAGCAGAGAATGTTGCTCCATACTCTTTGGAGAAGACATCAGGTTTGTCTTGATAGGAGAAAGCATGCTCTGCTTATTATTCTGCAGATGATTAAGAAGCGCAGATTTGTGGGACGGCGATAGAACAGATGAGACAGCAAGCTGGTCAGAGAAACGAGGGGATGAAACCTCCGATGAGAAAAGTTCCTCCAGGTTCGAAGGGGTCAGGGTCTTGGGACGACCGGAATGATTCATAAAGCGTGGACTGGACATCTCGTTGACGAGCTGACGCTGCATTTCATACTCTCGGAGCATGCTAAGCTGCTCAGAAGGAATATCTCTAGCGTTCAGAGAAGATCTCAGACGACTCAGCTGGACATTGCTTCCAGGAAGATGCAGCGCCGGTATGTTCTGTTGAGGCCACCCCATAGATGAATGCGGCATCATACCATTTCCAGAAGGAGAGATCGGAGGTGTGAACGAATGTTGACCGGCAGATGGTGAGCCTGGTAACATGTTCAGAACTGAAGCCATGTCCATAGTAGAGGCGGAAACAGCGGAAGAAGCCCGAGGAGATGGCAATCCGGAGCCTGTAGAAGCGTACAAGGGACGCAACTCCTCATTTAAGTGAGCGAAGAAGCAAACCCTTCGGTTGCAACCCATCCCATCCTTGCACAACCGTGTTCTGTATTGAGCAGGGTGTAGCCAGCATTCAAACACCCCATGAGCATACTCGCACATGTCTCCCTGCTTACAGGAACCCTTCTTAAAATCCGGGCATGGGACACATGTATAGTGAAACTTCCTCGGGTCTCTTCTCCTGGCATTCTCACCTGGGTGCGCAAATGGACACTCAGTCCAGTCATGGGAATAAGCTCGAGAACACGGGCGGATCTTAAACGAGAACATACGAAACTCGTCTGTCGAATAGATCCCGCTTTTGATGTCGGGCAATGATGGATCAATCGGGTACTCTTTCTTCTCTGATGCGAAAGATCCATCCGCACCGTTCACCTTAGTTGGAGAGGATACTGAATCCAAAGAGAGTAGAGAGGAGCCGTTATCTGGTGATGATGAGAGAGACCGGAAACTTGATCCCAAGCTAGAGGACGACGCATGCAGATCTTCAGATATAAGCTCATCTTTCTTCAAGATCTCTTCAAGGATGGTTCTCAAACCAGGAGCGAGCGGAGACACAACGAGAACATCAACAGGACGATTCCCATGAGCATCAGGGACATTAGGATCTGCTCCTGCACTCAGAAGCAACCTGACAACATCCAAGGCCTTGACAGAAGCACCAGAAGCAGCGCAGTGAAGAGCAGTGCTTTTATCTGGACCGCAAGACAGATTCAACTCCGCTTCCGGGAAAGAAAGAATAAGCTTAACAATGTCTAAACTTCCATATATCGAAGCAACCATCAGCGGGGTTCGTTGCTCAACAACCATTCTTCTAACAAACCTCTGGCGTCTATACCAGAGACCCGTCTGGTTGATACAAGACACGACAGCGAGTTGCTGCTTAAATCCCTCCAGGTTGTTGTCTGCAGCAAACTCAAGTAAGGCGGAAAATGAATGTTCCCACTCAGCATCGTTCATTGGTTTGGCCATAGAATCACTCTCTTGGTCTGACAGTGATGTCAGAGTACTCTCCGAATCCACCTTCTTAGCGAGACCACACATGCTTTAAGGCACTGGAGAAGAGATCAACCAATAGAGGAAGCGTCACTTTTAGGTGAATCAATCAATAACGTATGCCTGAAACCGTTGAACAAGCATAAAAATATTTAGTCAATCAAAATAAACAAATAAGGAATGCTATTGAATCTATAGTAATTAAAAGTTTGACCAAGAAAAAAAGGAAAGGAAATAAGTAAGACTCAAAGATCAAAACAGTCTCACAAACGGATCTAATAAATGCTCTAAATTTTGTGAAGGAAAGCGTCTGAAATTAAATTCTTATGCTACCCCAGAAGAAAACGAATCTAAGAACCATTAGTAGATTCAGTATACTTCAGACGAACATCCTCAACAAACATTCATTCTGCCACCAAAATTTCATACCAACCAAATCAGATAAACAACTCTAAGAACAGATGATTCAAAATACCAGCTACCGTAAAACCAAAATAATAAAAAAAAAATTAAAAATTAAAAATCTTAAAATTAAAAGCTAAGAAGAGTCAATGAACAGTCAACCACAATCGAAACCAATCCAATTGACTTAAATCTCAATCACTCAGTAAATTCCCTCCTTCATACCAACATAAGCTGAAAGGTTCAGATTGAGAATATAATTTATCTCTAAGGAAAAACACAAATCAACTGAAAAAATGATTTTCTAGCGAATCTAGTCCACCATTTTCCGTGAACAGTAAAACAAAGCTTACTCTGTGAGGAGATCGCAAGCCAAATCGTGCGATCAGTAACACAACACACCTGAATCTACACGGTAACGCACCGAAGACAGAATCACATTTCCAGATCCAGAAGGATAAAATGCAAAAGAAATCAAACACAAATCTAAGAGGGAGAATAAGATTGATCACCTCAGCTGAGAGAGAGAGAGAGATAGCGTTTTTTTTTTTTTTTTGAAAGAAAAACGAAAACGGATGAGAGGTAACTGGTGTGACCGGGAGAGCTGGTGAGAGATAGAGTGAGGATGTTAAAGAGCTTTGCAGCGTATGTGACGGGATAAAGCGGTAGAAGGTGGCGGGCGCGTGTGGAAACATTTAAGCACATTGGAATACAGGTTTCAAATCCACGTTAAAAAATAATAATATGATTCTTTAATCTGAGCCGTTGGATGGTGTGAGGAGCGGACTACGGCTGACTTTTAGACGGTGGTCAAGCTGCAGGTCTTTTGAGTTTTTTATATATTTTTTTTTTCTTCATTTTAACTTTTTGACATTTTTAATTGGAAAGAAACGCATAAGACGCACCACCCCACACCAGAGATCGAGTGACATCGATCCCATTGGAATAGTGTAATCAACTAATCATATACTCTCTGTCCCAATTTATAAATTATTTTGAAAAAAAAAAATTCCAAAATATAATCATTTTCCAATTATCAATGTATTTTATGAAATATTGTGTAGCAAATTGTATTATACAATTTTTTTAGGATTGGTTAGATTATATTTTAAACAATATTTTATTTTTTTTAAATCACTTTTCTTAATTTTTATTTTTGTCTAAAACAACTTATAAATTGGGACAAAAAGTATATAAAAAGAAATGAAATTTTCATCAAATTTTGTACACGTAGACATATGAGAAGAAAGATATATAATATTAAAATTTTTAATTAAAAAGGAAAAAAAATTGACTTTTATTTTTTTCTCCAATTACAAACTTACTGATTATGAAGTTAATAAATCAAATTTATAGATTTCTCTCTTTCTATCTAACGTCAATCCTCCATAATTATAATATCAATTTTCAATCTTGAATGCGAAGATAAAACATGAAAAAATAAGCATTTTCAAAAAAAAAACAAGCTTTTTCTGAATTTTGGATATGTCACTATTTCGTTGGCTGACACATGATATAACATTTCTTTTGCTTTATAATTGACAATTCTAAATCTGATTTATTTACTAAATATGTCAATTTATTACAATTATTTCAAAGTTATTACCATTCGGCTTCTATCTTGAGATACCATTCAACATTTAAATTCTTCTAATATACGAATACAAATAGCGAAAAATCAAAGTACATTCTATGTGGTGGTGAATAAACAAAAAGAGTTAAGAATATAAAAATGTGTAATATGATGAAAAATATATATATGAAAGTGAGTCACTAATCAAGTAAATTGAAATTGAATTTTATTGGGGTTAAATTTATAATATTACATATCATATAAAAATATTAGTCACAAAACTATAATTATTTTATAGTATATTTTTAAAACTATAAAAAAATATATGCACTTATATATGAGTATTAGTCTAGTCTTTTATAAAATGCATGTGACAAACTTTCATAAAAATAAAAAGAAGCCACTAGCAATTCATCTATTAATTATCTTCGAATGTGGTGTGGCCCTTTATTTTATGTGTAACATACGAGGTTTACAGCATGGGCTTAAACTTTAGATCATAGTACTCGGATTTGGTTGTATAACACATGTCTTCCTGTCGGTATAGACTAACAGTTCCCACAAAACAAGACAACGACTTTGGGCTTTAGCCGGACTTTGTCTAGTTTACCCTCTCGTACCTCGAAATCGAATCGCATGCTAAGTCGTTCACTTAGTTTATGATTAGATTAGGACTAATCCCACACCAAATCAAACCTAATTGCTATTTTTCGATCTTTTAGTTAAAGTAGATGTCAGTACGCATGTTTTATCCATTTTAGTTTCTATGTTGAACTCTTCATGGAGTATAAAGCGTACGCCATTCATATGGATTCAGCAAATAATCGTCTCTTCAAATATGTGCATCTAAGGGAAACCGATGTTCTATAGTTTTTTCACATACTTCAGTTCAAGAGATGTAAGATTATCGCGCAACAGTAACGGACAAAAATCTTGTAGCAATTTTCCAAAAATCAATTTGTGCTGGCCAACATGGTCCCTACGTTTTCCACGTGTCACTCGTCCCAGCCGATCACTTGCGTGTCACTTGGACCCAAATTTCTTTTGTTAAATGAAGTTGTGCCGGAAAAACAAATTAGGAAAATGAACCATGATAACGTCACCCGGAGAAGATCCCAGATCTGTGCGCGCTGGCATCTTTCATAGGACGCCACGTGGCAATTTTTTTTTAACTTTCGTGGGTGATCTTATCAAATCTCTCGGTCGTTTGGGTTCCGAGAGCGATAAAAATCATATTCCTTTATTTCTTAATTTCTTAGTTTAAAATCTTACTACTAAATACTGAACGATAAAACGATTTATATAAAAAGAAAACACACAAATACAATTCTGGAACAAATAAAGAAAAATTCCCAAAAATCTAGGGTTTTCTTCTGCCCAATTTTATTTTTCTTCAACGAAATTTCATTACTGCCGGCTGTCGGGTGTTCCGAATCGCTTCTCTTCACCAAGTTCCTCTCTGGTTTTTGTCAAATTCTGATTTTTTATATATATTTCTGGTCTTTTTCCTCTGAACTCAGCAAAATTGTGATCGATTAAATAACTCCAGGGTTTTGATTTTCAAGTAGTTGTTTTCCTAGAAGGCGATTGCAAAAGCTCTGCTGTGAATTTCCTCTGGTATGCTGTTTTTTCTTCCTCTATTTTGTTTTGTTTGTTTGAATTCCGTCGCTGAAAATCGTGAACGGATTTGGAAAACTACGAATTATTTAAAAGTATGAGTTTATGTAGCTTGAATTGTCATTTGGAGGCACGACGAAGTTTAGATGTTTTCAGATTTTTGTTGCATGTCTTTTGCATTGCTTATTATCCCAGAAATTGCTATTTTTTTAGCTGAAGAATTCATATATTCAACGGTTTTAGTGATGTATTTCTGTTTTTCCTTTGATTCGATTTCGAGTTTGTTAATAACATATATGTTGACCTGATTTCGAAGAGATGCAATCGAAACCGGGAAGAGGAAATGAAGCGGAAGTCAGTCACCATACTGATCATCAGCAACCGATGATGTTTCCAGAGCCCTGGTGGAAGAACAACTCTTTTGGTGTCGTTCCTCAAGCCAGACCTTCTGGAATCCCATCGAATTCATCTTCCTTGGAATGCCCGAACGGTTCTGAATCGAACGATGTTCACTCAGCATCTGAAGACGGTGCGTTGAATGGTGACAACGATGCCACTTGGAAGGATTCACAAGCTGCAACTTCGTCCCGCTCAGGTTTGTGACTCGAGATATCATTTTGCAGTATCGGTTTTGGCGCCTGAGTGATCTCTCTCTCTCTCTCTCTCTCTCGTTTTCTGATGTTTTTTTTGGTTTACAAGACCTTGTTAAATGGTTTCTGAGTGTCTGTCATTCTTGAATGATTATTTTGCAATTTGGTGAAGAATTGATCACATAGGCCATTTGGATGATTATGACACTATAGGGCGTGTCAAATTCATGAAGTTTTGAAATCTGGTCCCTGAATAATTGTTGAGCTATGTGTTTCTACGAATGCAAAGGAGATTCTGTGTGGCATTNTTTCTTTCCTTTTTTTTTTTTTTTTTTTTTTTTTCCTGCGTCTATAATAGTGTCTCTCATCAATTTCAGTAGATAACAATGGAGTGGAAGGGAATGATCCTACGCATTTGGCGGCTTCTATGCGTAACATGCATGATCCGCAACTTGTACAGCCACCAGAGCTTGTTGGACACTATATGGTGTGTGGTTTCCTCTCAGTCTTTGATTATATATTATGTATCAGCTCTTGTTCCGTTAATTTGGCATCGCATTGGTCCCTGAACATGATTTATCATTTACAGGCTTGTGTTCCAAATCCATATCAGGACCCATACTGTGGGGGAATGATGGGAGCGTATGGTCATCAACCATTGGTATCTTGTCGAAACCTCTTTCATTCTATACAATAGTTCCATATGGTGCTGTATTTATTTTGATGTATGTGCACTCTCGCTGGTGATTGTGTTTGCTGTTTGGAATGATTCTGGATTTAGTAGTTCTGTTTGCTAGAGTTGGTGATATATTTTTGAAATCCATAGCCTTAAGAACCTAAAAATAGATCTTGGTGGTTCTCAGGGTTTTATGAGCAAGTAATTTCGATCATCTAAGTCTCTGTGTTGCATTTTTTTTTGTTCCATGGTTTAAGCAGGGGTTTCGTCCATATCTTGGAATGCCTCGTGAGAGAACAGCACTGCCACTTGACATGACACAAGAGCCTGTTTATGTGAATGCGAAACAGTATGAGGGAATTCTAAGGCGAAGAAAAGCACGTGCCAAGGCAGAGCTAGAGAGGAAAGTCATCAACAGAAAGGTATTTTGTTCATCTATTACAATTGTATCTTATTGGCAAACGAGAATAAGATTGATAACGTGGCAGCACATGTTGGGGGATCTAACAAACTGAGTATGAAGTATGTGTAGCTCATTAACTTGTGGCGGTTTATGTGACAGCCATATCTTCATGAGTCAAGACACAAGCATGCAATGAGAAGGGCAAGGGCTAGTGGAGGCCGGTTTGCGAAGAAAAGTGAGGTAGAAGCAGCAGAGGATGCAGCAGCGGGGAGAGAAAGAGAAAGAGGTTCAGCAACCAACTCATCAAGCTCTGAACCTGTTGAGACAGACTCTAATGAGACCCTCAATTCTTCAGGTGCACCATAATGAAAGCCAAAGCTCTCTGAGAGAGAGAGAGACATAACACACTTTGGCCTAACATATCCGTTGCCCCAAACTGGCAAATCATTCTTGGCTTTTTGGTTTTCGTGTTTGGTGTGGTTTTGCAGTTACGATGTACAAAGAGAGCCGAGTTATATTACTAGGTGTTAGATTTGGAGACAAGAGACGGGGAATAGTCAGTAGGTCTTGTTTTTTATTCTTTACCGGTTCCTTTTCTTTCTTTCTTTTTCTGTGGAAAATTGGAAACATACGTTTGTTTAATCTTTTGCCTCACTCAGCAGCAGCGCAATGCTCTAAATTTGTTTGTCCGTTTTAAAATTTTTGCCATCTCCTTAACAAATTGGGCACGAGACGAATCTGTATGTATCAGACAACAGTACAGACTACACGATTTCAAAAGGACAGTCAAAAGTATAATACTGTTGTATGATCTACTACTTGCTGCGTGCAACGGGAAGACTAATTATTATATTAACAAAAAAAAAAAGAAACACGGAAAGCAAATGAAAAGGAATCAGGAAACAAAAATTAAAATTAGGCGTCGTCATTCTTTGAATCCACAAGAGAGAAGAAGAAGAAGAAGAGAGTGATTTTGTGTGTTCCTCATTTGAAGAAGAGAGAGAAAGAGGAAGACTTTGACTCTTCTTCTTCCTCTCTCTCTATCACTGCATCTGTTTTTCTTCACACCGTAAGATGACTTTTCACTTTAATTATATTATCGTTCCACTGTACATATATCCTTTTAGTTCAACTAATAAATGTTTCTCTCCCGTTTACGCTTTGAGGTCTGTGTTTTGCCCATTTCTTCTTTTTAGTATCTTTCTTTGGTCTTAGGTAGGGTTCACTTATCCAGTTTTGAATATCTTAGGGTTCCGTTTGATTTCGGATTCGTTGTTTGGAAATTGTTCTTGGCTTAAGAAACTAATGGCACCTTAGAGATTGATTACTGTTCAAAGTTTTGAACTTTCTGGGTTTGAGAAATGAAACTGTTTGATGGAAATTGCAGGAAATCCTGAGATTTAACTAGATGGGTAATTGTTGTGGCAACCCGGGTTCGGCTACAAGCGAGAGCAAACAAGTAAAACCCAAGAAGAAAAACAATCTCTTTTACAGCAACGAGTGCGCTGCAGCAAATGGATCTGGAGCTGGATTTAAGCTCTCTGTGCTGAAAGATCCTACAGGAGATGACATATCCTTGCAGTATGATCTGGGACGCGAGGTTGGTCGAGGAGAGTTTGGTATAACCTACCTGTGTACTGATATCAAAACAGGCGACAAGTATGCTTGCAAGTCCATATCCAAGAAGAAGCTGAGAACAGCAGTGGATATAGAGGATGTGAGGAGGGAGGTTGAGATAATGAAGCATATGCCTAAACACCCGAATATCGTCTCTTTGAAAGATTCCTTTGAGGATGATGATGCTGTGCATATAGTTATGGAGTTGTGTGAAGGAGGAGAACTGTTTGATCGGATTGTCGCTAGAGGGCATTACACTGAGCGAGCTGCTGCTGCGGTTATGAAGACTATTGTTGAAGTTGTTCAGGTTTCAGTTGCTGTGTTTACATTTTCTCTTAAGTTTCTAATTTTGTTCGTCTTCACACCTTTTCTTGTTTTGTCTTTGCAGATATGTCATAAGCAGGGAGTGATGCATCGGGATCTTAAACCAGAGAACTTTCTTTTTGCAAATAAGAAAGAGACATCACCCCTTAAGGCCATTGACTTTGGATTGTCTGTCTTCTTTAAACCTGGTATGTTTACAATTATCAGATTTCGATGAGTATCAATGGAGCACATTTATTAGGTGCATCTCTTACTTCACCCTGTAACAGGCGAGCAGTTTAATGAGATTGTTGGAAGTCCTTATTACATGGCACCCGAGGTGCTGCGACGAAACTATGGACCTGAGATTGATGTCTGGAGCGCAGGAGTCATCCTCTACATCCTTCTTTGTGGTGTCCCTCCATTTTGGGCTGGTTTGTACCACATTCTCTTTGTTTCCTCTGGACTATTCACTTAAGACCTCTTCCAGATGTTTATGTTTTTTTGGTACAGAGACTGAACAAGGAGTGGCTCAAGCGATCATTAGGTCAGTGATTGACTTTAAGAGAGATCCATGGCCAAGAGTTTCTGACAGCGCCAAAGACCTTGTGAGAAAAATGCTCGAACCTGATCCCAAAAAACGTCTTACTGCTGCAGAAGTACTTGGTAGGCTTCTTCTTTTAGCAGCGCCTGAGTTTTCTGATGGATACAGTACTTTGAAATCTGTAACTCATAAAGAGATGTTTATTCTATTTGCAGAACATTCTTGGATAGTGAATGCAAAGAAGGCTCCAAATGTGTCTCTTGGGGAGACCGTGAAAGCAAGGCTCAAGCAGTTTTCCGTTATGAACAAGCTGAAGAAACGAGCTTTACGAGTATCGATTCTGTTAAACCATGAAACTGATTATCGATCTGCTTCCAGTCTGATTCAGAAGCCAAAAAAAAAAAAAAAAAGAAACAATGTAAACTTGTTTTCGTCTTGTAGGTGATAGCTGAACATTTGTCAGTGGAGGAAGCGGCTGGGATAAAGGAAGCATTTGAAATGATGGACGTAAACAAGAGAGGCAAGATAAACCTCGAGGAGCTTAAATATGGACTTCAAAAAGCTGGACAACAGATCGCTGATGCCGATCTTCAGATTCTTATGGAAGCTGTATGAATTTTTCAATTTGAAAGCAATAAGCTTGATACAGGTGCTAATATCACTTGGCAGAATTGAAGCTTTTGTTTTCTTTTATTTTTTTTTTTTTTTTTTTGGCTGCAGACTGATGTTGATGGGGACGGGACACTGAACTATAGCGAGTTTGTGGCTGTTTCGGTGCACCTTAAGAAGATGGCGAATGATGAACACTTGCATAAAGCTTTCAGCTTCTTTGATCAGAACCAGAGTGGTTACATAGAGATAGAAGAACTTCGTGAAGCCCTGAACGATGAATTGGATGATAGTAGCAGTGAGGAAGTCATCGCTGCCATCATGCAAGATGTTGACACCGACAAGGTAAACCACAACTAAATAAAGATGAGATCTTTTCACATTTCATTAATACACTCACTTGGAGATGATAAAGAAGCCGTGTTTGCTTTCCTATGAATATGGATTATGATCAGGACGGGCGTATAAGCTATGAAGAGTTTGCGGGGATGATGAAAGCAGGGACAGATTGGAGGAAAGCGTCGCGGCAGTATTCGAGGGAAAGATTCAACAGTTTGAGCCTCAAGCTAATGAGAGATGGTTCCTTGCAGTTGGCAGGAGAGACCTGAGAAGCAAGAATAGTTGATTCTTTTCTGGAAGGGCAAACACAAGGCAGAAGAAGAAGAAGAAGAAGAGACAAGTTGTCAAAAAAGACATAATTATGTTTAAGAAGCAATTAACACGGTAATGATTGAAAGGATAGGTATTGGTTTCGCTCTCTACTTTTCCCACGCTGTCTTTTTAAGATAGGGCTTTAGGATTTCAATTGTTTGAATGGCCATGTGGTTTCCAAGATGAGTTTGTTGTTGTTATTTTTTTTATTTAAATTAATCATTGTACAAACCATCTCAATATAATGATTGATTCTTGTACTGAATTTCGGTTTTATTTAGGGGAAAATCTGCCAAAAACTTTACAAACTCGCAAAAATTCTCGATGTTACCATATTTGAAACCCAATATGCCTATGCAAATGCAAATCAAAGATTCCCCATCCAGGAAGTCGTCGGCATGCCCATAAAGTCTGAAAAAAAAACAAGAAATGCAGATTTGTTTAAGCTGGGTGGGAGAGACACCGTGAAAAGCACGCGCCAATTGGAATCTATCGTGAGGCCCACAAAAAGAAAAACCCTCAAGAGAAAGAATATACTTTTTTCGCTGACTCTCCACTGCTCTCAAATCTCAATCGACCCCGCCTACCTTAGACAGAGAGACTGTAGAGCCATACGACTTTCAGAGATCTCTTTCTCTCTCTGTCTGTCAACAATGGCAATCGCGTCCTGCTTCTTCTGTGTCCCAACCCCGAACACATCAATCTCCGAGTCTAATCTTCACCTCGCTTCCTCCCCTGTTTTCTCTGCTAGATTCTCTACCTCCTCCTCTTTCACCGGCCCAATCTCCGCTAAATCCATCTCTCTCCACCGCCGCGTCTCTATTTCCCCTGTTTTCTCCGCCTCAATCGACAACGGCGGCTCTGACAACATCGGAGGTGGTGGTGGTGGTGGTGGAAGTGGCGACGGAGATAAGAAGGATGGGAATGGAGAGGGAGGCGAGGATAGGGATAGGAACAGGAACGAGGCGATGCTTATATTGGCCGAGTCTGGGACCGAATTGGAGTCTCTCCCCAAGGATCTAGCGGCTGCCATTGAGGCGGGTCGGATTCCTGGATCGGTTATCACCAAGTTTCTGGAGCTCCAGAGATCGGCTGTGATGCGGTGGCTCATGCAGTTTGCTGGGTTTAGAGAAAGGTTATTGGCCGATGACCTCTTCTTAGCCAAACTCGCCATGGAATGTGGTGTTGGGGTCTTCACTAAGGTCTGCCTCTCTTATTTCTTATCCACATTATAAAACAAATTTGAATCGCAAGTGTGGATTTTGGAGAATTCATCGACAGAAAGTTTTTTGATTTTGGTTCCAATCGTGTTGTTAATCAATTAGAAGTGGATTCTATTGGATTCTTCTCTCTGAAATTGTTGTTTCAATATTGAAGCTAACATGTATCGAAATGTGTTGCTTCTTTTTGTTTTAGACTGCTGCTGAGTATGAACGGCGTAGAGAGAACTTTTTCAATGAACTTGAAGTTGTCTTCGCCGATGTGGTAATCATTCTTCTCTACTTCTTTTTCTCTGTGTCGCTTCTGCAGACTCCTGTGGTGATTTTTGTTTTCCTTATTATTTAGTGTTTACTATGAGAAGTTGATAGATGGTAGAGATGGATGAGAAATTTGAGAACAATATCTTTTAGTTGACCCATTCAGATAGACGAAAGGTTGGGTAGTCTGTGGTTGTGAATTGTGATGGGGTCTTCCTTGTTCTACCATTAGTTTTTTGCATGACTATGAGGAAGTAGTTGAGATTTGCTTACAACCAAATTTTTGAACTGTTCAATAGTAGACCGAGTCTTTTTGGTTTTCAACTTTTTAAGACAAATTTCATTCAACTAGTATATGGCAAATAGATACACAGAAGTTTTGTCACTGCTGCGTCAATAGCGATTGTCTGCTAAATAGTATTGGATTTAGATTTTTATTTTTATTTTTGTGTGGTTAAGCAGACTCAGTGTCATTTTCTGCTTCCATTTTTTTCTTGACTAGGTGATGGCTATCATTGCCGATTTCATGTTGGTATATCTTCCTGCTCCTACCGTTTCTCTTCGACCACCTCTCGCACTTACTGCTGGAGGCATATCCAAGTTTTTCCACAACTGCCCAGATAATGCCTTCCAGGTAACTTTTTTGTTTGGCACCTGCAGGATAGGTTTACGAAAAGCTCATCCCCGTCTAACTATCGAATCTGTTTGCTGCAGGTGGCCATCTCTGGAACCTCATATACTCTCTTGCAAAGGCTAGGTGCTATAGGGGTGTGTGGTCTTTTTATTTCTTATCAATTTCTTCCGCTGTGATCTCAATAGTTTGTTGTTTTTAAGGGCTGCTAATAATTTCTGGATAATATATAATGTTTGTGTATGCAGCGTAACGGGGCTAAGCTGTTTGCTGTTGGAACCACATCATCGCTGGTGAGTCAAAAGATATATCTACCCTGAAACTGAACGGGAGACCAAGTCAGAAGATGGATAGTTTCCCACAAAACAGTCGTTCTAGACTTCGTTGCACATTACAAAAACTGTTGCTATATATTTCTTTTGACTTATCGAATCCCTATTTTGTTGATCAGGTTGGTACTGCTGTTACAAATGCATTCATAAAAGCACGACGCGCTGTGGACCAGACTTCTGAAGCTGAAGTCGAGACTGTTCCAATAGTCTCCACAAGCGTTGCTTATGGTGTCTACATGGCAGTTTCTAGCAACCTAAGGTACTGATTTTCTTTCTACTCAAACTACAGCATATAGTGGCATTTTAGCATTTAGACTGGATATATAAAGTAATGAGGTATGGTTTGTGGAATAAACAGGTACCAAGTATTGGCTGGTGTGATAGAACAACGTCTGCTGGAGCCAGTGCTACACCAACACAAACTTGCACTCAGTGCCATGTGTTTCGCTGTTAGAACAGGCAACACATTCTTGGGTTCCTTATTGTAAGTTGTTTTCAAAGCCCAAAACCTCGTTCTTACTCTCTGTCCTCGGCACTTTTTATTCACATGTTCACTCTTTTTTTTTCTTTTGTCGTCTCAGATGGGTGGATTATGCTCGTCTCATAGGGATCCAGAAATCTCACTGATGACGAAGAAGAAGAAGAAGAAGAAGAAGAAGAAGAAGACCCTGTGCCCGATTCGGCATGTTCTGCTTTCGACTTATGTATACTACGTTGTCTTCGTTCACAATTGTTTCTGATTTTTAGGGGCCATTTGATTGTTCTTTTTTTAGTTTGGTCCTTTTTTATAGAAAATTAGTCGATAAATCTATGCAAACAAAAAGGCTATTTGGGGTTCGAAAACTCTTTGAATTAAAAATGTTCTCACTTTCAGTTTCACTGCAATTAGAAGTAATACAACATATCAATAATTGACAGAATCACAATAACAGAGGATCGGAGTGTACCACAAGACAGAATGGCCTAAGCAAGAACTTCATCTTTATGACAAGCTCTTATCTTCACTTCCAAAATCTCCGTACTGTTAAGATTTTGCACATCGCAACATTCGATTCCTTCACCCTGTTATATATCGGAGTTATTACGTTAAGGACCTTTTGATCTTATATAGACATGGAGGAGATTATAGAAGTAACTTGAAATATTCGATTACCATCTCGTGCATAGTAGCAGCAATGACTCGGACTTGTGTAATGTTACGAGGGGAATGGTTGCCATTTGGCAAACAAGGAGGCAAACTACTTGCCGTTCTCACGCTGTACATGGTAGTAACCAAGCTTTGGTTCTTGTCCTCCACGACCGAATCAAAGAAAAACTGGCGAGGCATCTCACACGGATCATTACTCACCCGTCTTGTGTTAAAAGTATACAAGGGTATTCCAACCTTCTTCCATGGCCGGAAGGTTTCGAGAGGGCGTTTGAGGTAGTTTCTTGGGAATATAGATTGGTAAATGTGGACTGAGTATCCCCAAGACACAGAGACTGACCAGTTGTTTCCTCTTTGGTAACATATCGTTTGTTGCAGGATACGGGATTGGTCGGTGTTCGCGGTTTTCATGAGGTGGTTCACGGACTGTTGACGGTTCATGGCTGGGAAAATCGGGTCTATGACGTCGAAATGGTGGAGGCTGATAAGTGGAGACTGAGGGTGAGCTGATAAGAGACCTGATATGTCCCCGTGCAGATCAATCTAGTTTTATTAACACCACAAGGGAGACGGAGTGAGTGAGGCACAAGGATCACTTTCTTGTTCACACGAGACAAGATTGTTCAATTCGGACAAAACCAAAGTTAACTGAAATAACCGTTCTGATACTGAATCTTACTAAACCGAATTTAAACCAAATAAAAACGCAATTCAAAAAGTTGAATTTATTTACTTAACTTTCGAAACCAAAAGTCTTGAAGTGAAACCATACTAATCCGAACCAAAATTCTTACTACCTGGTGCATGCCTTTCTCCAGAGTAAGATCAATTCCCAAGTCGGCCAAGCAACGGAAAGAGAGAAGATCGCTAAAAACTCCGAGGTATCTTCCAATACAATCTTGCATTCTGTTGAGAAGCGTTTCCACGGTTCGATAGCTCAACGCGTATCCACCACCTCCATATCCCATGTCGAAAGCAAAAACCGCATTAGTCCAAACGTTCTCCGAGTTCATGCCGATGTAATAATGCTTCTTGTGGTCGTAATGGTCGAGAGCTTCGACCAAATTGTCCAAGAAGAAAAGGGTATCATCATCCGCTATCACAAACCATCTCGTGTCTTTAGAGGCCTTCTCAAACGACTCATGGAGGGATTGGACAAGCCGGATCTGAGTCTTGAATTTTACGTTTGCGACGAATGTGTCTTTGTTGACGGAGAAAGGAGGAGATTGTTGAGGCCAAGGCATGAGATCGCGACCAGGTGGTCTTTCGAGGAAGACATGACCTTTTGTGATGTTTGGTCTCCACCATGGTTCTATGTAGCCTCTCCTATATCTCCAAGTCCTTGTGCAACCAACGATGACAAACATTAGATGGCTGATGTTTGTAGGAGGCTCTCTTGCTATTTGCAAGGAAGATGATGATGCGGATGATATCGCTGAGGAGAAGGAGGA